>JAGDYQ010000012.1:1436023-1596023 GCA_021962125.1 Bulinus truncatus
ACACATAGTGGACTATAACACATATTGGACTACAACACGTAGTTGACTATAATACAAAGTGGACTATAACACAAAGTGGACTATAACAACACGTAGTTGACTATAATACAAAGTGGACTATAACACATAGTTGACTATAACACAAAGTGGACTATAACAACACATAGTTGACTAAAATACATATTTGATCAGACCACTGTAAGGCTAAGTCAAGGGGCGTTGGACTCAGCTTTTTACAATCTATTTACTGCTGGGCGCGACTACTACAGCGGGCTGCTACGAGAGTCGACATTTGGCCTCAAATCCCCAATAATGTTGACAACGAGAGTCGACATTTGGCCTCAAATTCCCAATAATGTTGACAACGAGAGTCGACTTTTGGCCTCAAATCCCCACTAATGTTGACAACAAGAGTCGACATTTGGCCTCAAATCCCCAATAATGTTGACAACGAGAGTCGACATTTGGCCTCAAATTCCCAATAATATTGACAACGAGAGTCGACTTTTATCCTCAAATCCCCAATAATGTTGACAACGAGAGTCGACATTTGGCCTCAAATCCCCAATAATGTTGACAACGAGAATCGACTTTTGGCCTCAAATCCCCAATAATGTTGACAACGAGAGTCGACTTTTGGCCTCAAATTCCCAATAATGTTGACAACGAGAGTCGACTTTTGGCCTCATATCCCCAATAATGTTGACAACGAGAGTCGACATTTGGCCTAAAATTCCCAATAATGTTGACAACGAAAGTCGACTTTTGGCCTCAAATCCCCAATAATGTTGACAACGAGAGTCGACATTTGGCCTTAAATCCCCAATAATGTTGACAACGAAAGTCGACTTTTGGCCTCAAATCCCCAATAATGTTGACAACGAGAGTCGACATTTGGCCTCAAATTCCCAATAATGTTGACAACGAGAGTCGACTTTTGGCCTCAAATCCTCAATAATGTTGACAACGAGAGTCGACTTTTGGCCTCAAATCCCCAATAATGTTGACAACGAGAGTCGACATTTGGCCTTAAATTCCCAATAATGTTGACAACGAAAGTCGACATTTGGCCTCAAATCCCCAATAATGTTGACAACGAGAGTCGACATTTGGCCTCAAATCCCCAATAATGTTGACAACGAGAGTCGACATTTGGCCTTAAATTCCCAATAATGTTGACAACGAAAGTCGACATTTGGCCTCAAATCCCCAATAATGTTGACAACGAGAGTCGACATTTTGCCTCAAATCCCCAATAATGTTGACAACGAAAATCGACTTTTAACCTCAACCTACCTACATCGGCGGCAACTAGAGTAGACAGTGGCCTCAACCTCCCACAATACGCACCAACTATGCGCTAATGTAGCTCTCTATATATTCAAATGCTAATTTGTAGCATTTTTTTTTTTAGAAACAGTATATAATTTAAAGTTCTGAATGCAACTATAGGTTGAGTGCGCTTTCTAGCATTCATTCACTTTTTTTGATTGCCCTTAATAGTGCTACAACCATTGTATGTGTTAATAGTGCTACAAACATTGTATGTGTTAATAGTGCTACAACCATTGTATGTGTTAATAGTGCTACAACCATTGTATATTTTACGACCGGTCTTTAGAACATCATTTCATGTGGCGGGAGATACAAATATTTTGGTATGAAGTAGAATGAGCACTCCAGTTTTACTATATCTCAGTTGTTTGAAGTTGTTCTTTTTTAAAACCATAAATTTCAATCAATGCAGGACTCAATCATAACGTAAGGTTTAAGTTTGGTTGTATCTGTATGCTGTAGGTAACGGGTTTGAATTCCAATCACTTATGTCCACCGGAATATTTATATGGCCATTGTTGCATCGGTTAGTGACAGGATTTAGCAAGGTAGTTACACACACAAAACACATGACGAATAATCGTCACCTCTCTCATATAGTAGTTTTAGGAAGAAGTACTAAACAACTCATTGTTGCAGGAACTATCAGATTATAAATAGGGGGAGGGGGTGATCTAGTGGAAGTCATGGAGACTAGAAATATCGTTATAAATTAAACAAAACAAAAAGAGATCCAGAACAATAGAGATCCAGAATTCATCTACTTCCAGTCTAAGTCAGTGTAAACGTAAAATGACAAAATGACGTTTTGGTCTTGTCAAATAGATTTCAGTAGACAGAAGGACACCTCGACTGTCTGTTATTGTTAATGACAAGACCGACCCAGTGTCTTTCAATCTTCCTCACCGGCCAGAATCAATTAGCCAACATATAATCATCAATTATTTTATCCACACTCTCAAATCCTCCCCACGTGTCCATCTTCCTCGACACTCTCCCCGCCTCTTCACCCCCCCACCCTCCTATTTCTCGTCCACTATTTTCAATCTCCCGTCTAGTTTTTTTTTCTTTCTTTGTTTGAAATCCTCCACAGATGAAAAGTTCCGTCATTACCGATAATGAACGTCCTTCAGGTGAACTCCCCCCCCTCCCCAGGCACCCACCTTTCATCGGTAATGCTCCCCCCTCCACACCACAATACCAACCTCACCCTCTTTTCGCTCAGAACTTCGTTTTAAGACTTTTTGTTTTCTTCTTTCTCAGATATTCTGCCACATCCATCTATTAGCGTCTTCACTAGTTTCTTTCAGATTCCTCTCACAGAGCCTTCTCCTCAACGGTCCTAGCTTATCTGTCCCCCCAGCAAATATTTACTAGGGTTAATATTGACATCCGGGGCCTAACTGATGAAGGAGATGGAGGAAAGGGGAGGGGTGGAATAGGGGGAGAGTAGCGGAGGAATTCTTGTGGATAAAGGGGGGGGAGCTGTGGAATAAACTAGATATAATACAGGGGCGGGGATGTGTGTGGACGGGTCTTAATCCATCCGTGAGGTCCCAACATGTTAGATGCTTGACTTTATTGATCTCTTCTTGTCTCATCTTAGTGTGTGTGTGTGTGTGTGTGTGTGATTGTGTGTGTGATTGTGTGTGTGTGAGTGTGTGTGTGTGTGAGTGTGTGTGTGTGAGTGTGTGTGTGTGTCTTAGTGTTTGTGTGTATATGTGTGTTTATGTGTTAGTATGTGTCTTAGTTTTTGTGTGTATGTGTGTGTTGGTTTTTATTATTTGACAAAAAAAAAAAAACAAATGGATGCATCTCTCGAGGCCAGCCCCCCATTCCGCTCCCTACCCGGCCCAGAAATGTCAACATTTTTCCCGAGGTTCTCACAAAGACAAATATATATATGGTAAATATGGACGCTGAGTTAACGTTTTAGAATAAACAAATAAAAAATTAGAATTGGAGCAATCTGAAGGCTGTATTAAATGTACCTAGTCTGTACTAAATGTACCTAGTCTGTACTAAGTGTACCTAGTCTGTACTAAATGTACCTAGTCTATAACTAGCAACGTTAAATGTTTGGGGTAAAAACATTGGAGTTGAAAGAAATTATTATTTACTGAGACCATGATGTTATTATAAAGAAGGGTTGACAAATACACGGAACGCGTGCCAAGGTGACAAGCTTAGAAAAATCTCTGCCCCTAAAAAGGAATGTAAAAAAAAAAGAATCAACAAAAAATAAATGATAATTTATGTTATAAATGTTAGTATAAAAATATAAGAGTACATCCAGGGAAAAAATAAAACAGACAACATTTCTCATTTTGAATTTTTTTGGTTTTTGGCAATTCGATACCATCTTTTTTGACATTTCTGCTTTGAAGAACGAAACACATAATGAATGTTATCTCTGTCGATTCCTCTTCATGCCAGTATTTACTGTTTACTCGATTGAGTCAACAGTTCCGCACAAGTGTGCACAATATTCATTTAATATAAAACCATAACAACATGTAGAATTCTTTTGATTAGTATCTCTCAACATTAAAAAAAAATCAAAATCAACTAAAAAGACTTAGCAGCAATAACAAGTAACCCATATTCTCTACCCAGTGGCCCCAGCTTGTCTTTATTACCCGCCCCTCCACACACACACACACACACACACACAGAGATTGACCGGGGTACCAAGTTTCTCAATCACTGCTATACAATTAATTAACCATCTGCTCAAGATGTCGTGATACCAGCGACTTTTTAAAAGTGCCAGATTTTTTCTCCAACAGACTACGAAAAGATTCATTATCTATGTTGCCAGTTTGTACTCACTATGGGCGAAATAAGTGTGAAATAACTAGACAGGGAGCACAATAATTCAGACAAAGTGATATGTGTTTACTTATTGTTGTTTTAATGTTGGACGGTGGCATTTATGTAATGTAACCAAATATTGAATAGATATAGATAACACACTCTCGCATACTGAACTGATGGATATGATAAAGCGGTATGAAAAAGATTTTTTTGTATTTATTTATAATGGCGCCAGTTCGACGTCTGCTTCGTCTCATCCATTATTTAAAGACCGGCTACTCTAATGAGTTTGTGCGTATGACTGTAAAAAAAAAAAAAACTATTGATTTTGCCAGGAGACAAATCATTCAACACAACATATTTTTTTACTTGCGTGTTGTTTTTAAAAATATGTAGTATAAACATCTATTTTTTTTTTAAGAAAGTCGATTTATTTAAGCTAATGCTACTTGAAAATACACTTCAGTAGCTCTGTTAGACGAGCTGTGTTAGGCGAGCTGTGATTATTTTTTTTTTTGCGTTTTACGCAGGGTTGTTAACAATACTCTTAAATTGTATCGTCAATACCAATACCAATACTTCATGAAAATAGTATCGCCAATACCAATACAAATACTCAAGCAAAAATGTATTGCCAAAATCGATACCAATACAATACCAATACTTTTGAGAACAACAAAATATTTTTATTTAAAATATAATGAGTGGAAGTTTTTTCAAAAAAGTAAAAAAAAAAATAAAATACAATGTCAAAGCACAATTTTAATGCTAATCACTTCACCACTTGGCAGCACGTAAGAAGCCCATCATTTCAAAATAAACATTGCTTAGCCTAGAACATAATGGCAAAAAACATGCCAACTCAATGAAAACAGGCGCTCAACTGCAGCACTAGCCGTAAGTCCAGTGTTCAGTTGCAGGTATAGTTTCTCAATGCTTGGGTAGGGTGCTAATGACAGCATATCTGATGGGCTATCTTCAAGATATATGTCTGCTTCATCAGAGCTGTCACTATTAAACGATTCGTCCTGGTTCTGCCGCCGTGCAGTAAAACAGGCAAAAAAATATGTAGATTCAGATATCTGTACTGTTGACTGTACTGAAGCTGCACCACCCGGCCGAGTAAGTTGAGTGGGAACTGCACTCAATGCACTGCAGGCACGCTTTAAGATTTGTACAACTTCAGCCTTGTGATCCAAGTTGTCTAGGTGGGGAGGTGGGTGGTGTTAATATTGGTAGTGTTGATGGCTATGATTACTAGCAGAGATTGAATTTATAGAGATTGCTTTTTAAAAAGGTATTAAAATCGTTATTGTTTTTCTGCAAATAGCTAATAGTGGCAATAGAAAAGGGGCAATAGAAAAGTATTGGTATCGAGTATAGAAAATATTTCGTTTAAAATGTATCGGCGATACACAAATCAATACTTGATACAAAAAGGATCGGCAATACAGCAACCAATACTAAAAAAGTATCGGCGATACTGTATTGGCCGATACCGATACTTCGATACTAACAACCCTGGTTTTACGTTTATCAATGGCTTAAAGCCAAGCATCGCATACAACAATTACGATTTCAAAGGCCTATCGACATATTAACTGCACCAGTTTAAGTTCCTATATGTTTTACATCTAGTTTTACATGAAGTGAAAATACAGTGTTAAGTGGTTCACTTAAACTAGTACTGACTACTTGAGTGATTCACTTCAACTAGCACTGACTACTTGAGTAATTCACTTCAACTAGCACTGACTACTTGAGTGATTCACTTCAACTTGCACTGACTACTTGAGTAATTCACTTCAACTAGCACTGACTACTTGAGTGATTCACTCCAATTAGCACTGACTACTCCTAAGTTGCACGAGGTGTGATACCATTACTTGAAGGCGGAGTTAACGGCTGTGCACAGGGCGCACATCCGGGGTCCCATCTTGTGAGGGGCACCACAAAAGTCAACTTATTACCTACCCGTTTAGATGTCTCTCTCTTATATAGGGGGCCCAAATTTTCTCTAGTGCGCACGTGGCCTCAACTGATTTTCATCCGCCTCTGCAAACAGTGTCAGATACAACATAAGGAAGAACTAAAACTTGTGGTATACGTGACATAAGGGTTAGGGTAAACAAACAATAACTTGATAGGCTGATTCACGTAAACTAACAATAACTTAATAGGCTGATTCAGTAAACAAACAATAACTTGATAGGCTGATTCACGTAAATAAACAATGACTTGATAGGCTGATTCACGTAAACAAACAATAACTTGATAGGCTGATTCACGTAAACAAACAATAACTTGATAGGCTGATTCACGTAAACTATCAATAACTTGATAGGCTGATTCAGTAAACAAACAGTGGCTTGATAGGCTGATTCACGTAAACTAACAATAACTTGATAGGCTGATTCACGTAAACAAACAATAACTTGATAGGCTGATTCACGTAAACAAACAGTGACTTGATATGCTGATTCACGTAAACTAACAATAACTTAATAGGCTGATTCACGTAAACAAACAGTGACTTGATAGGCTGATTCACGTAAACAAACAGTGACCTGTTAGTTGCTATACTCGAGATATTTTATACTTGATGCAAGGTCTCATGAAATACCACAGACCTACACATTGTCACAACATGTTACTGTAAAGATGTCAGCTACACTTCCTGATGTAACAATATTGCATGCTATATAATAAACTATTAGAATGAGTTACGCAACTCACCACAATTACATTCCTACACTTTACAATGTAAATATTAGTTGTTTACTGTAAAGAATGATACAAAAAAACACTTTTTTTCACTTCATATATGTTCTAGCCCTGTTACATTTCACTTCATATATGTTCTAACCCTGTTACATTTCACTTCATATATGTTCTAACCCTGTTACATTTCACTTTATATATGTTCTAACCCTGTTACATTTCACTTCATATATGTTCTAACCCTGTTACATTTCACTTTATATATGTTCTAACCCTGTTACATTTCACTTCATATATGTTCTAACCCTGTTACATTTCACTTCATATATTTTACGCTTGCTAAGTACATTTTTAGAATTTTCATTTATCATAACTTTTTAATATGAAAATCTTATTATTTTTAGGCAGACTCTTTCATTAAGTCTCCTTATCTCCCAATAAACATTACCTCCCCTCATAATCAACACTGTCTCTTACCTCCCTTGGAATTATCAACTTTTTTTGTGGAGAAAAAGGGTTAAAAAAAGATAATGGCTAATGTAATAGAGATGTTTTTGTCTGGTCCATCTGGCTATTTTCTGATTTAATTACAGAAGAGCTGTTGTGTTTTCACATCAGCCCGCGACACAGCTCTGTTGCTTTAATACTGAAACAATGGAAGTTTTGGCTGGTTTGTTGTAGACGGGTCTGTATGTCTGTTTATTCTATGGAACACGATCTTTAGCCATCACTTACTGTCTAAAGAAATTGTATTACTGTCTTCTGTTAAGACCAGAAGTATTATTGAACTATTCGATCCAAATTCTCACATAATAACCAGAAATGTAATTTATACAATGAT
Organism: Bulinus truncatus; assembly: GCA_021962125.1. Classification (NCBI taxonomy): domain Eukaryota; kingdom Metazoa; phylum Mollusca; class Gastropoda; family Planorbidae; genus Bulinus; species Bulinus truncatus. Next base: position 1,443,738 of record JAGDYQ010000012.1, read on the forward strand.
ACAAATTCTCAGATAACCAGAAATGTAATTGATACACATTCTCAGAGAACCAGAAATGTAATCGTTACAAATTCTCAGAGAACCAGAAATGTAATCGTTACAAATTCTCAGAGAACCAGAAATGTAATCGTTACAAATTCTCAGAGAACCAGAAATGTAATCGTTACAAATTCTCAGAGAACCAGAAATGTAATCGTTACAAATTCTCAGAGAACCAGTATTATTATACGCCTATTTTGGTGATAAACAAATGACTAGCAAAAAATAAATGGATTAAATACATAAAGCGATGTTATAAATATGAAATCCTATGATGTCATTTCTTTGAGTGCTATTATTATTACTTTATTGATGGAGGATGGTAGTAAGTCAATGGTCAGCTAATAAGGAGGATGGTATTTCAATGGTCAGCTAATAAGGAGGATGGTAGTATTTCAATGGTCAGCTAATAAGGAGGATGGTAGTATTTCAATGGTCAGCTAATAAGGAGGATGGTAGTAAGTCAATGGTCAGCTAATAAAGAGGATGGTATTTCAATGGTCAGCTAATAAGGAGGATGGTATTTCAATGGTCAGCTAATAAGGATGATGGTAGTATTTCAATGGTCAGCTAATAAGGGGAATGGTACATCAATACATCCTGGGTTGGTAAACCTCGACCCGCGGGTCAAATCCTGCCCACCACTATTTAATCCCAACCAAAGCTCAAAGAGAAGCGCATCACTAGTTTTGAATATTATGACGTATGTTATGACGTATGTTATGACGTTTAAATTGAGTCTACCTTAGTTCAAGCCAAGTCTCCATTATTTCTATCCAGGTCCGCAGGCCAACCGGGCCAAATTATACGAACCAAACGTGGCTCGCGACTCGTAATTTTGCCAACCCTTGATTTTGATAGATGAGTGAATAATAATGAAATAAATAAACTCTCAACTCAGATAAGTTCAGAGTCAAGTCAACCGTTCTACAACCGTTCTACACACATTTTTTTTTAATTTGTTGGGCATACCTAGGGTATACAATGGTGTCACGAGGTGATTTCAATTCATATAAAACAAAAATAATGTTGGTCACGTGACCAGAATCAAATAATTTCGCAAGAAGCTGTGTGACGAAAGTACCTTTTCATATCAGAATTCAATAAAGATGGATGGACTAATGGGCTCTGTCAATTTGTTTTAAGAAAACCTCCTTGTACTATTCCTCCCTCCTCCTCACACCAAAAGATTAAAAAGAAATACTCAATCAAAGAGGCTGTTTTTGAAGTAGCTGGTCATAACATGTTGAAAGACAAGGAAGGAGTTGGGCCTGGAGAGTGTGGGCCTTGTCCAGCCCACCATCACACCAAGTGGGTCATTGTGGTAGGTTGGAGATGGTAACTGGAGATAAAGACCTAGCGAAATCGAACGTAAATTTATTACCCTATAAACTTGATCGTGTATTGACAGTCTTATTGATCTCTTGTTACGACCATTGCTGGAGAACGTCAGACACGGCACCGCCGTATACCTTCAGCTTATTGTTGACCCCGCTCTATGGATGTCTGACTATAAGTCTCAACCGTCTTCCAGTTTGTCTATAATACTAAATCTTGATCTAAAACTTATTGCTGACCCCGATGTCTGTCTAACTGTGAGCCTCTACTGTCTTCCAGTTTGTCTATAATACTAAATCTTGATCTAAAACTTATTGCTGACCCCGATGTCTGTCTAACTGTAAGTCTCAACCGTCTTCCAGTTTGTCTATAATACTAAATCTTGATCTAAAACTTATTGCTGACCCCGATGTCTGTCTAACTGTGAGTCTCTACCGTCTTCCAGTTTGTTTATAATACTAAATCTTGATCTAAAACTTATTGCTGACCCCGATGTCTGTCTAACTGTGAGTCTCTACCGTCTTCCAGTTTGTCTATAATACTAAATCTTGATCTTGAACGTAATGCAGACTCTGCTTTATTTCTGACTGATTTTGGCTACCTGGCTAATTCGTAATCCTTTGTATGTCTGTCTGATTAAATAACTTCCAGTCTGGTTTTTTTCCTCTCTTACCAGCTCTTGAACTAGAAATTATTTTTGTTCAAGTATTGATTAGTCTAGATTCTAGATGTCTGTCTTTGGATTCGTGTCCATACTTTCTCTATTTCTATCGAGGTATTCATACGTCTGATTATATACCACTAGTAAGGGGGTGGATTGTTTATGAATTTTGTCTAACTACTTTATTACTTTGAAACTTTACAAGCCTCATTACCATTGCATGTCTAGATTATTATTGTAGAACTTAGCCCATTATCAACAGCTGTTTATGTAGATAAACATAAAGTTAATGAGAGGAACACTATTATTTAGAGGTGATAATTTGTACATAGATTAGTTCATATAAAACAATATCCATATGCTCTTTATCCGGGCTCTATAAATGTAAGAACCCACTGTGGCCCACGATTCAAAAAGTTTGCCACCTCTGTCCTACTCTTGTGTCACCCCAATTCTTTCTCGAGCCACGCCACAGCTTTCTTAGAAAAATTTAAATTAAACCCAATGTAACATTAGATTAGGGGAGGGTAAACATTTGTTTGAACCGAGTCACAACCGGCCCTTTTTTTTGAGAGAGAGGCTGGGTCGCTGGATCTCTGGATCACTGGATCACTGGATCTCTGGATCACTGGATCTCTGGATCACTGGATCACTGGATCTCTGGATCTCTGGATCACTGGATCACTGGATCTCTGGGTCACGATCAGATAATTGGAGAAGCAACAAGATGCAGCGCGGTGAAATCTTATTGAAGTCTTACAATTGTTGTGCAATTTGTTCCAGTAGAGGAATGTAGGGCATGCTGTTGTTGTGCAAATTGTTCCAGTAGAGGAATGTAGGGCATGCTGTTGAAGTAAAAGTGTCTCTTTGTGTTTCTCCAATATTTATGTGTGTCATCAGCTGTAGACAATGGTGATAGTTGTACTGTATTTTTTGTTGTGTCAGCTTTCAGTTTACGCTTGATTACGCTTTTTTTCCCGCTATTTTTCCTGTTTTTTTTTTTTGCGCTGCCTCGGAGACGTGGTATCGAGATGTAATAACTTCTGCCACCATGTAACGAACATTCCCGCCACCATGTAACGAATATTCCCGCCACCATGTAACGAATGTTCCTATTCAATTATGTAACGAATACGTTATGATAAAGAACAACAACTGCGGTGCTTCATATTCATAACATGTTTAATCACATAACAAGTAACGAATAACACAATATGAAATAAGATACATATATGAGTAGGTTATCCGATATGTAAGAATACAACTCCTGTGCAAACAACAATCTAATTATAAAGAAAATGAATTATCACAAATTACACTTGTCTCACTTCTCATTTAACAAAGATTATCTCTATGACTTTATATCCTCTCTTATATCTCTCTTCTATGTGAATCTCTCGTATCTGACTCTCTCTATTTGAACAACCACTTGACCCACAAACTGCCTCTTATATATCTTGCTTACATCACAACTCGAACTTTCGACAAACAGCTACAATTGAACAAATAGACAAACATAATTTCTATGAATGCAATTCACTGAGTCCAGAAATGACCAGACTCTGACCTCCTGACCGCTAGCATGACCTCGCCATACTCAAACACACACCTGTGCGCGTAACCCATGCAACTACACTATGACATTTTATAAAATCGAAAAATCTGCTTAGCATTATTAATTTTAGTTGCTGAATTATTAAATTACAGATGAATCATTTCAATGTTTGAATCATTTCAATGATTAGTTTATACAGGTGAATCATTTCAATTTTTGGTTTATACAGATGAATCATTTCAATGGTTAAATCATTTCAATGGTTAAATCATTTCAATGTTTTCTTTACGTTTACCCTATAAAGTAATCCATTTCTCCCCAGTTCACTCCGTCAAAGTCCCTTTTTAAATTTGTCACCATAGACCAAGTCCAAGTAACTTCTCTTAAAATAAACAGGGGGGGGGGTCGCTATGCAGGAAACTAAATGTGAGCTGCGATATAAGGGACACACTTACTTGGGGTTGATACAATGTGAGCTGAGATATAAGGGACACACTAACTTGGGGTTGATTCATTCCTCCATCAATTTATTTGCCACCTTGCACGGGTATGACACTAAGTGGCTCGCGTATTGGCGGGAGACGTAACCCCACAATTTATGTTCAACAGATTTTGAAATTACACAGGCAAAGGATTATTAAGAGGATGCAGAAATGATAGTTCAATTTGCTACAGTTGATACAACAAGTTAAAATGATAGTTCAATTTGCTACAGTTGATACAACAAGTTGATATGTTGGTTTATTGAAATACGTTTTTATTTGTTGACAGAATAAAAAGACACAAATAGAATTGAAATAATAGTGCTCCATACTAAATGTCATTTTTGAACAAGATGTAATACAAATTTATAATAAACTAACAAATCATTCGCATGTTTTGGAGTCTACAATCTATATTTAACTACACTACACCATGTCTACAATCTATTAATTTTTTTCTGCAAAAGTTAATTAATTTTTTTTTTATATTTTAAGTAATATATCTTGTTTTTATGTATAGTAATCAGCATTTATTAATTATCAAGATTTAGGAATCACATTACAAGTCACCACAATTTTGTATTCGATTAGCAGATTTAATTTTAAGTCCAACTTAACCTTTGTTCTGTTAACATTTTTTTTTAAAAGATGAACATGATATGTTCAATAGCAATCAAGAGTTCAATTAGCAAAGAAATGTAAGTGCTAGTGCAGCATTATCACGATCTGCATTCAATATTAAGTCTCAGGCTTATATTGTGATCATTGAAAAATCATGTAATTTTTTTTATCACGGTAGTAACCATCAATTGTACTGTTTCAACGTCTAGATTATTTCAGCATGTGTATGTATACATGTTGCTTTCAATCAGCTAGCATCTAGTACTTTTATTTTGCAAGATTAACATGATGCAAGAATAGAATACTTTAGAAAACTGTTTTTAATTTTTTTTTTTATTTTTGAAAGGTGGCTGTATATAAAATGACTTTAAATAATTAAATGACTTCAATAACTTAAATGACTTGAATAAATTAAATGACTTGGATAAATGAAATGACTTCAATATATGAAATCATAATTTGGGCGGTAAAACTTTCTATGGTGCCCGCTCTAAGTAAGTTCTTCTACTGCTTTATGCAGATCAAACACCGGGGCCCCATATTAGAACCATAAAATGTAAGATCATTTTAGCCCGAATCCCCTGCTCATTGCCTTTCACTTATATAGCGGTCGGCTAAATGATGCCTAGGCCTATGTATAAAATTGGTTCTAATGATAAGAACAAACACACAAACAGTCTCAGTAACACTAGAAACATTCACACACAATAAGAGAATGCAGAATTCCGGTGATTGACAAACACACAAACAGTCTCAGTAACACTAGAAACATAAGAGATGCCAGACTTCTGGTGAATGTCATTTGCTGTTAAATAAATACAAGAATTCGGTTTTTCTCTTATTAAACTCAGAAGAATCAAAACAAGATGGTAGGGGGGGAGGGTTGACATATAGTATGAGGGTGAGGGGTGATCGACATGGGGGCTGGCGAATAAATGGTAGGGTAGGGTGGGGTGGGAGGTGCGGACCCGTTTGATCCGTTCTGAGATTTGTTTTTTTTTTGTTTGAGTCTAATAGAGCGGATTGGTCCTGTACCTACGTCAGCGTTGGGAATAACTCCTGGTTGTGATTCGGATCTCTAGGATGATTCGTTTCTGTCATTTCTTCATCGAAATTTCCATAAAGTTTTAAGATGGTATGTTTAAAAAAAAAGGAAAGGAAGGGAAATCCCTTAGAAGATAATATAGGAATAAGGAATAAAACGACACAAAAGTGTATGTATATATATTTATATATAGGCCTATCCATTTACATAAATATATACCCATGTACTATTTATCTATATATATATATATATATATATATACATGTGTGTGTATATAATTATATGTGTATATAGCAATTGGATATATTGAAAATGAATATATATGTGTATCCAATAACTATATACGTATATCCATTTACAGGAAAAAAAATTCAAAGTGCGAGACCTGATCCCCGACGTATTAAAGGCCCCGAAGGATCCCAGTCGAACAATTATAGCATACTATTCTCCGTCTCTGTCATTGTAAAGGGGCCCAATATTTATATCGCAAACAGGCGGCCCCAACCGTCTCTAATCTACAACTTTGAATAAGGTGTAGGCTTTTGTCCCTGTGCGTGTGTGTGGATGGTGGTGACACAGATACAAGAATTTAACTGAGAAGTGAAATGTTTTATCACACACTGATAATAAAGTACCCTGTGAAGTGAAACGTTCTATCGCATCCTTATATTATTTTAAAAAAAAATCTTTTTTACCACTGGGCATTTTTTGTGTGGTCAAGGGGGCATCCCTGCAAAGTAGGTCCTGTCACCCTCACCCTTTCCAATGGTGCGTCAACATCTGTATCAGGTGTGGCAGGGAGGGGAGGAATCGAACTCTGACATTATACTTTAAAGAAGATTTAAGTACAACGCTCTGCAGTCTTTACTTTCTCTCAATAAAAGTCATTTTGACACGATGGAGTGTGGGAGGGTGGGGATTTTTAGATCCCGGACCTTATTGTGTATATTCATATTTTTACTGCCGAAGTTACTTTTGTGTGTTTCGGGGTCCTACCACGTAGAACACCTGCAAGGCGTCAATACAAAGTAGAACAAGTGCAAGGCGTCAATATCACGTAGAACACCTGCAAGGCGTCAATATCACGTAGAACAAGTGCAAGGCGTCAATAACACATAGAACAAGTGCAAGGCGTCAATACCAAGTAGAACAAGTGCAAGGCGTTAATACCAAGTAGAACAAGTGCAAGGCGTCAATGCCAATTAGAACAAGTGCAAGGCGTCAATACCAATTAGAACAAGTGCAAGGCGTCAATACCAAGTAGAACAAGTGCAAGGCGTCAATACCAAGTAGAACAAGTGCAAGGCGTTAATACCAAGTAGAACAAGTGCAAGGCGTCAATACCAAGTAGAACAAGTGCAAGGCGTTAATACCAAGTAGAACAAGTGCAAGGTGTCAATATCAAGTAGAACAAGTGCAAGGCGTCAATACCAAGTAGAACAAGTGCAAGGCGTTAATATCAAGTAGAACAAGTGCAAGGCGTCAATACCAAGTAGAACAAGTGCAAGGCGTCAATACCAAGTAGAACAAGTGCAAGGCGTTAATACCAAGTAGAACAAGTGCAAGGCGTCAATACCAATTAGAACAAGTGCAAGGCGTCAATACCAAGTAGAACAAGTGCAAGGCGTCAATACCAAGTAGAACAAGTGCAAGGCGTCAATACCAAGTAGAACAAGTGCAAGGCGTCAATAGTACCCTACGATCACGCTGGCTAGGGATCTAGCAGAAGGATTCTATTTCGCATTTCACGTTTCTCTCTGGTCGTCTACTGGTCTGGTACCACCGACACATAGGTAATACCTATTTCCCTGGTCAGCTAACTCCTGACAAGAAAGTTGACTTCGGATTTTTTACATTTTGCCCCATTGTTTGCCACGTGGCGAGAGGTAAATGCAAAGTTCAACTCAGTCAGCGATTCATACTTTAGGTAGCTTTGACAAAGGCGGTAAAATGAAAAACTGAAAAAAAAAGTTTCATAGATCACAGACTGATTAGAATTTGATCAATGTAGGTCAGCGGCACGGATCGAAACACATCGTCTGTTTGAATGAGCTGATGCTCACAAATGCATGTCTAGATGTTTCTTTATCACCAACCTAACTTACTGCTAGGTAACGGGGGATAGTTTTAAACACAAATGTATATCACTTGTAACGTCTTTTAAGCCTGTGTTCTTAATGTAAAAAAGCTATGATCTCAACGGGGTAATTAAATTCTACACAACATGCCAATTTTTTTTTAACATTGGGTATTCCCAATTCTCCATTTACCAGTCGATACTCACTAACAGAAGTTATCGATTGAACGATTAGTATTGCGTGCTACATTACCAGAGATAATACAACACGTCATTGTTGTATGTATACATTATTTTTTTCAAGTTAATGACAAAATTTAAGTCGAATAAACGATTATCATAAATATTATCTCATCATGCATATGACACTAATATGATAGAAATGTTGCTTTAGATTTGTAAAACCCAGTGAAGCAATTGGAGCTTTGCACAATGCACACACTTTAGAGTTCCCTGTACTTGGGACACTTTCGTGTTAAATTTTCAGCTGTAAATAAATTAGCAATTGGTGTGAGTACTTGAGGAAAGAGGCCTCAGCTGCTGAATTTTAACAATATTAGCTGCCAGTACTGTTCAATTTCAGCAATATTACCTACTAGTGCTGTTGGATTTCAGCAATATTAGCAGTTAGTGCAGTTGGGTTTCAGCAATATTAGTTTCTAATACTGTTGAATTTCACAATATTACGAATTTATTTTTTTCAAACGTCATATTTAAAACATTTTCAGACGTTCATCAATGTAGTGACAGTGACATATGTGCAGAAGATACAGGTGGGGTACATTAATGTAGTGACAGTGACAGATGTGTTGTAGATACAGGTGGCGTACATGATATGAATGACCTGATATGGGTTTAATGAATGATATGGTTTGCATGGGTTTAATGAATGATATGGTTTGCATGGGTTTAGTGAATAATATGATTTGCATGGGTTTAATGAATGATATGGTTTGCATGAGTTTAATGAATGATATGGTTCGCATGGGTTTAATGAATGATATGGTTTGCATGGGTTTCATGAATGATATGGTTTGCATGGGTTTAATGTATGGTATGGTTTGAATGGCTTTAATGAATGGTATGGCTTGCATGGGTTTAATGAATGCTATGGTTTGCATGGGTTTCATGAATGATATGGTTTGCATGGGTTTCATGAATGATATGGTTTGCATGGGTTTAATGAATGCTATGGTTTGCATGGGTTTCATGAATGATATGGTTTGCATGGGTTTCATGAATGATATGGTTTGCATGGGTTTAATGAATGCTATGGTTTGCATGGGTTTAATGAATGCTATGGTTTGCATGGGTTTCATGAATGATATGGTTTGCATGGGTTTAATGAATGATATGGTTTGCATGGGTTTCATGAATGATATGGTTTGCATGGGTTCATTGATTTGAAATGGTGTGCAGGCTGGTATGAGATTGTGTGGTTTGCATAAGTGACACGAATAGCTGTGTATGACGTCAACTAAATCAGGAATAGTTTGACTTAACATCTTTTTACTTAATATTAATCGCTACATGGCATTGTACGCATTGTCATACAAACTACCATACATCCCCGCACAACATCACGCATTCTCACTTACTCGCAAAGTTTCACACAAAATCTCAGTCTAATAATATCAAAATCATTCGACAGCATATCATCATACTTACTATACTTCACATTCATAAATCATGACTCAAACACTGCACACAATCATTATACATCATCACACTTCATTAGTGAACATCGCGAATTATCTCACAAACAATCACTTATTAGCACACATGTGCACACAATACCACAATCACCCAAGAACGTCCGACATCATCACACCTGGTCAGCAAAACATATCACACTGCACCACAAATCATTATTTCTACCCTGTGACACCCCCTCCCCCCTCATAATCTCCATGATATTTTATTTTCAAATAGTTTTTTTTTAATTGTTTTGTAGATGGAAGTAACGAGTGGGTGGAGCTATCAGACTACCGTTGTCATAGAAACCGTTGAACCGTGATGCACGCGCCCTCTGTTGTTGTGTGTTTGTAAAGTGTAATTATTTCTACTCATCGCACTCAATGTCCTTGTAAAAAAAAAACGTAAATGAAAGAATCAATTCACTAACAACCATTTTCCCTTTCTCTTTATCTACATTCATATTTATTTGTACATCATTATGATTATTCAGGATCGTTCTCACTTGGACACATCCAATAACAACAATGATCTGGACACATCAATTAACAACAATCATCTGGACACATCATATAACAACAGTGATCTGAACACATCCATTAACAACAATGATCTGAACACATCCATTAACAACAATGATCTGAACACATCCATTAACAACAATGATCTTGACACATCATATAACAACAATCATCTGGACACATCATATAACAACAATCATCTGGCCACATCATATAACAACAATGATCTGGATAAACCCAATATATTATAATAAAAAAGGAAAAAAAAGAAAACTGTTTATGTGATTGTTATCAATCGAATGCTGCAATATGAAATCTTTGACTATTTGTTAGTTTTAGGTTTATTTTAATGCTCCAATTTTTACATGCACTTTATTTTTTTTCTCAGAATTGAAAATAGGTTAAATTCTGTAATATTATATTTCATTCTTATAGTAACGTTGGAAGTCATTTAAAAAAAAAATCAAGATGTCACCACCGGTCATGGAAAATGTTTTTTTTTACATTATTCACCGGGGCCAAGGATCTAGTCCCAGAAAGTATATCAACAATGTTGTACTCATCAGGCAAATCATCAATGTAGGTTACACAGATCAAAGTCTACCAAACATCATTATGGGCCAACTGGCAAGCCAGCGTTTCGGCCCAATTGCAAGACAGCGTTTCGGCCCAATTGCAAGACAGCGTTTCGGCCCAATTGCAAGACAGCGTTTCGGCCCAATTGCAAGACAACGTTTCGGCCCAATTGCAAGCCAGCGTTTCGGCCCAATTGCAAGACAGCGTTTCGGCCCAATTGCAAGACAGCGTTTCGGCCCAATTGCAAGACAGCGTTTCGGCCCAATTGCAAGACAGCGTTTCGGCCCAATTGCAAGACAGCGTTTCGGCCCAATTGCAAGACAGCGTTTTGGGCCTTACAGTCTTTGCTCCGACCCCTATCTCAAATTACAGGAATAACTGCTGGGCCTTAAGTCTTTGCCCAGACCCCTATCGCAAATTACAGGAATAACTGCTGGGCCTAACAGTCTTTGCCCAGACCCCTATCGCAAATTACAGGCATAACTGCTGGGCCTAACAGTCTTTGCCCCGACCCATATCGCAAATTACAGGAATAACTGCTGGGCCTAACAGTCTTTTCCCCGACCCATATCGCAAAAACAGGAATAACTGCTGGGCCTAACAGTCTTTGCCCCGACCCCTATCGCAAATTACAGGAGTAACGGCTGGGCCTAACAGTCTTTGCCCCGACTCATATCGCAAATTACAGGAATAATTGCTGGGCCTAACAGTCTTTGCCCAGACCCCTATCGCAAGTTACATGAATAACTGCTGGGCCTAACAGTCTTTACCCCGACCCATATCGCAAATTACAGGAATAACTGCTGGGCCTAACAGTCTTTGCCCCGACCCATATCGAAAATTACAGGAATAACTGCTGGACGAAGAAAGTAAAAAGGGCGAAGATGTTGACTTATTATGATAGGCAGAAAAAAAAAGAAACATAAACCCACTGCTGAAAAGTAAATGTAAAACCAAAAAAACATCCAGACCAGGTTTAAGACTGTCATGTTTATTAATGTGTAAAGCCAACCGATATGTTTATTCATGACTAGATCCATTGTCTGCATGTGTATAAAGGAAAAAAAACAAGACAGTGTTTGTTTCGTTTGTTTAGTGGAAAGAAAGAGTTTATAGCTGTTTTACTGATGTCATGTTTAACAATGTGTGTGATTACGTGAACCTAACGTAGGAAGATGGTATAACTGTTTTACTGTCATGTTTAACTATGTGTGTGTGATTACGTGAACCTAATGTAGGAAGATTGTATAACTGTTTTACTGATGTCATGTTTAACTATGAGTGTGATTACGTGAACCTAACGTAGGATGATTGTATAACTGTTATACTGATGTTATGTTTAACTATGTGTGTGATTACGTGAACCTAACGTAGGAAGATTGTATAACAGTTTTACTGATGTCATGTTTAACTATGTGTGTGATTACGGGAACCAAACATAGAAAGATTGTATAGCTGTCAAACTGATTGTTTCATAATCTTGATTATTTGTATGAATCTGTGATATTTGATGTTTAATTCTGTAATGGTATTACTTAACTTTTACTTTGAACCTGGACTCAAGACATCATAGCCTCTTTAATATCAATTTTGACTGCTCTATTTCATGTTTGTTTCGGTCTCAGTGTTTTTTACTTGCCCCATGAGTTCAATTCTAGTACTTGTCTAATACTTGGCTAGTAGTTGTCTAATACTTGTCTAGTACTTGTCTAGTACTTGTCTAATGCTTGTCTAGTACTTGTCTAATGCTTGTCTAGTACTTGTCTAGTACTTGTCTAGTACTTGTCTAGTACTTGTCTAATGCTTGGCTAGTACTTGTGTAATGATTGTCTAGTACTTGTCTAATTCTTGTCTAGTAAAATTTTCAGTTGTTTTTCAAAGAGTTATTCAGAGTTGTAGTTATGTGCAATATTGCCAAGAATTATTTTAATACATATACAACAGAAAATCATTTTTTATTACATTGGAGAGTAATGTTTCGCATACATTTATCACATCTATTGAGTTGTGGCTGGTGAGCTAACATGTGTATGTGTGTCTCATCCTCACATGGATAATGTAATAACCGTTTACTATTTATTTATTTCATTGTCATTTACTTTATATGTAAGATGTTTATCCCCTTAAAGTAGTACATGTAATTCAAACTTTGAGGAATTAAAAAATCACAGTCATCATGTTCTGTTACTGGAACATTTGAAATGTGGTCTATTTCTAATTACATACATGGAAATAAACCGACAGTTTTGCATCCTTTACAGCGTAGCCAGAAAGTTTTGAACCAAACTAGTGCAAAACATTAAAATATAGCGCACATTAGTATCCACAACTCGGTATATTAATTATAATTCGGCATTACTTATTAACTTTTTTGTTGCGAATGGCCAAAAGAAAGGAATGAATTTGCGAAAATTCAATCTGACTATACAACTGCCTTGTATAGCTAGACACTGAAGAATGCACATGATGGGACAAAGAGAGTTGATAGTGCAACGAACATTTTGGCAAGCGTCTTCATCATGAGTTTCCTAAACATTGTTCCCCCCCCCCCGACTGCTTGTTTGTACCACTGGGGCTAGCACGAAATTACCCCCCCCCCCAACACAAATATTGTGAAGTCTGCTTGTTTGTACCACTGGGGCTAGCACCTCATTACACCCCCACCACACACACATATTGTGAAGTCTGCTTGTTTGTACCACTGGGGCTAGCACCTCATTACACCCCCACCACACACACATATTGTGAAGTCTGCTTGTTTGTACCACTGGGGCTAGCACCTCATTACACCCCCACCACACACACATATTGTGAAGTCTGTTTGTTTGTACCACTGGGGCTAGCACCTCATTACACCCCCACCACACACACATATTGTGAAGTCTGCTTGGTTGGTTAAACCTTACAGAGGTGACTTCATCACACTGTTCACCTCCTTCCCCCCCGTCTCCCGTTTCTTTTGTTGATGGATCAGATGCGTAGTCACGAAGCTTGAACGTTTGAGAGGGAGGGGATGGAGGGAGACGGAGGGGGAAATGAGGAAACGGGGTAGGGGAAGGACAGATAATCGGATAGAAATTGAACATCTTTTGTCACTGCAGGGGTAGGCGCATCGATCTTATTATTGTGCCTTTAACGAATCTGATAACAACGTCTACATCAGCTACAGTTAGGAGGTCATAGAAGAGAAAGCCTCCCCCTCCCCCCCCCCCATCCGCTTTCCCGATGTGGAGGTGAAACAAACAAAAATTGCGGTGTAGAATTACTGGTCGTCATGGGGAGATACATAAACACAGGCAAACATGAGTTGTCCGCGCCTGTGTAAACTTGTGTGCTACTGTAGTTTAGATTAAGTAAAACAAGAACAACAAAAGATGTATTCTGAGCACGGGTTTCGGGCAACCACATAGGAGAATCACATGGATATAAACTCAGTATACAGATGTATTCTCAGCACGGGTTGGTGGCAGCCACATAGGACAATCACATGGATATAAAATCAGTATACAGATGTATTTAATCAATCAACGGCTTGATGATGGAGAGACTAAATACTCACCCGCAATAAAATACATACATTATTTTTTTTTATAATTGTCAGAGTAGCTAAATGGTGACTTGTGTGGTGTCTGGTGTGAGTAGCTAAATGGTGACTTGTGTGGTGTTTGGTGTGAGTAGCTAAATGGTGACTTGTGTGGTGTTTGGTGTGAGTAGCTAAATGGTGCCTTGTGTGGTGTTTGGTTCCATTTCCTATGAGCCGGAATTCACCGATCTTTTGGAAACGTCACAACATTTTTCTTTTAGACCAATATTTTATATGTGTGTGTGTAGGTGGCAGAGGCAGCTTGATCCGATCAGCTAAGAACATTGCCAGCATGGATTTTAACAGAGAATATGTGTTGCTGTTGGTGATACATGATGGTTTCATTTGTACCTAGTTAGAGAAGCAACTCGTTTAAGTTGTCCTAGCTAGAAAAAGTAAAGTTCCCTTAGCCCTACTGGGCCATAGGGGCAGATGTAATGTAGAATTCATATGTTTCTGTAACCACGGCATATGAAGGGATTGTGTGGTTAGCACAACGCCCAGCCGCCTTTACTTCTCCAACATTAGCCAGGTACCCATTTAAATCTGGGTGGACTTGTGGGATGACTGTGCACCAAATAACACCTGAAAAAATCCAATGGTTCTCACCGAGAATCGAACCCATGACTCTCAGGTTGACAGTTGAGTATCTACACCACTCGGCCATCCGTCTTAGTGTGACGCTATAAAAAATAAAAGTCACCAATTCAACATTCAGTCACCAGTTCAACATTCAGTCACCAGTTCAACATTCAGTCACCAATTCAACATTCAGTCACCAGTTCAACATTCAGTCACCAGTTCAACATTCAGTCACCAGTTCAACTTTCAGTAACCTGTTCAACATTCAGAAACCAATTGAAAATTCTGTCACCAGTTCAACATTCAGTCACCAGTTCAACATTCAGTCACCAGTTCAACATTCAGTCACCAGTTCAACATTCAGTAACCAGTTCAACATTCAGTCACCAGTTCAACATTCAGTCACCAGTTCAACATTCAGTAACCAGTTCAACATTCAGTAACCAGTTCAACATTCAGTCACCAGCTTAACATTCAGTCACCAGTTCAACATTCAGTCACCAGTTCAACATTCAGTAACCTGTTCAACATTCAGAAACCAATTGAAAATTATGTCACAAGTTCAACATTCAGTCACCAGTTCAACATTCAGTCACCAGTTCAACATTCAGTCACCAGTTCAACATTCAGTCACCAGTTCAAGTTTCAGAAACCAATTGAAAATTATGTCACAAGTTCAACATTCAGAAACCAATTCAACATTCAGAAACCAATTGAAAATTATGTCACAAGTTCAACATTCAGAAACCAATTCAACATTTAGAAACCAATTGAAAATTATGTCACAAGTTCAACATTCAGTAACCAGTTCAAGTTTCAGAAACCAATTGAAAATTATGTCACAAGTTCAACATTCAGTAACCAGTTCAACATTCAGAAACCAATTGAAAATTCTGTCACCAGTTCAACATTCAGTCACCTGTTTAACATCCAAAAACCAATACAACATTCAGGCACAAGTTCAACATTCAGTCACCAGTTCAACATTCAGCCACCAGTTCAACATTCAGTCACATGTTCAACATTCAGAAACCATTTCAACCTTCAGTCATCAGTTTAACATTCAATCACCAGTTCAATTTTCAGAAACCATTTCAACATTCCGTCACCAAATTAACATTCAGTCACATGATCAACATTCATAAACCATTTTAACATTCAGTCATCAGTTTAACATTCAGTCACAGGTTCAACATTCAAAAATTATTTCAACATTTAGTCATAAGTTTAACATTCAGTTACCAGTTTAGCATTCAGTCACTAGTTTAACATTCAGAAACCAATTCAACAATTCAGTCACCAGTTCAACATTCAGGCACTAATTCAACATTCAGTCACATGTTCAACATTCAGAAACCATTTCAAACTTCAGTCATCAGTTTAACATTCAGTCACCACTTCTATTTTCAGAAACCAATTCAACATTCAGTCACCAGTTTAACATTCAATCACCAGTTCAATTTTCAGAAACCATTTCAACATTCCGTCACCAGTTCAAAATTCAGTCACATGTTCAACATTCAGAAACCATTTTAACATTCAGTCATCAGTTTAACATTCAGTCACCAGTTCAACATTCAAAAATTATTTCATCATTTAGTCATAAGTTTAACATTCAGTCACCAGTTTGGCATTCAGTCACCAGTTCAATTTTCAGAAACCATTTCAACGTTCCGTAACCAGTTCAACATTCAGAAACCATTTTAACATTCAGTCATCAGTTTAACATTGAGTCAAAAGTTCAACATTCAAAAATTATTTCAACATCATAAGTTTAACATTTAGAGACTTTCTGAGATATTGGGGGCCCTAGGGGTAAAGACCCAGAAATATTAGGGGGACTAAATAAACGTCTTTGGCTCTATCTGAATCAGATTAAATTTGTACTTAATATAGGAAGGGGGCCATTGTCAGTGGAGGCCCTGAGAGGTTGCCTACATTGTCAGTGGAGGCCCTGAGAGGTTGCCTACATTGTCAGTGGAGGCCCGGAGAGGTTGCCTAATTGTCAGTGGAGACCCGGAGAGGTTGCCTACATTGTCAGTGGAGGCCCGGAGAGGTTGCCTACATTGTCAATGGAGGCCCTGGGTGGTTGCCTACGTTGTCAGTGGAGGACCTGGGTGGTTGCCTACATTGTCAGTGGAGGACCTGGGTGGTTGCCTACATTGTCAGTGGAGGACCTGGGTGGTGGCCTACAGTGTCAGTGGATGCCCTGGGTGGTTGACTACAGTGTCAGGGCCAGGCCACGTCACTGATGGTAAAAGTCACTCGCCATGGTTACTTTAATTATCTATTCAACATGCAGCCACAAAATGGAAAATGTAGACACCAGTGATACAACACTCTGCAGTGAAATGTTTAGAATTATTGACAGTCGTACAAGTTTCATTTGAATAGACCATAATGTCTACGTTTCTCTTCGTACTCTCATCTCCCCATCACACAAGACGTCATGTCCAAGCAAGCTAGTTCTCCTTATTCAATGACACATTCACATCTGGCATACTATGGTTATTCTCCCCTACTTACATCATTCCATTTTTTTTTTCGCATCTATTCTGCCAAAATTAATTTTCTCCCTCAATTGAACCAGCCCCGCCTCCTTACACTCAGTTCATATCTTCACAAGCATTAACAAAATATGCAGACTCAGTCTGCCTGTCACGTGATTTGGTGGTTTTCAAACACGTTACATTCTAACTATGGTGATTACATTTTTTATTTTTTAAAGAACAAGTTGGGCTACTCTGTGTCCATCTCATGTTCCATTTATTTATTTTTGTGTATACTTCATGAGGACAAAGACAGACGACATTTATCTATTTAAACAAAGGCAGACGATATTTGAAATATGGTCAAATAAAAGATCGCTATATTCTCTCTGGCGGTCGATTCTTTTCGGTGTTCATTACTGTTCATTTCACTAATAAATGTTTTATAGCTAATTCTTTTTTTTTTAGATTTACTTAACAGAACAATAAAAGTCTGTGTATTTCGTGGCATTTTATTTCTTCGCGAAAGATCCGAACATAGAGATTTCTGGGCATTCACCATTAGGTGATTGTTAATCTTGCAGGGTGCATCTTCCATGAAGATTCACTGCTATTTAATGGGGATGTTGAGCTATGAAGTGACAAGAAGTAAGAAGATGTGGTATAGTGTTGGTTGATGGGTTAGTGTGTGGCTTGGGTGTGGCACAGCGTGTAAAGGTTTTGTATATTGTAGCAAAGTGTGTAATGCTGTGAAATGATGTGGCTAATGGTGTAAAGGTGTGGTATAAGGTTACGAAGTGAAGTGCTTTTGGTATAGCGTTGAAGGTTGAGGTATAGTGTGGCTAAATGTGTACGATTGTGT
Source organism: Bulinus truncatus (assembly GCA_021962125.1). Classification (NCBI taxonomy): domain Eukaryota; kingdom Metazoa; phylum Mollusca; class Gastropoda; family Planorbidae; genus Bulinus; species Bulinus truncatus. The sequence continues at coordinate 1,461,864 of JAGDYQ010000012.1, forward strand.
GGTATAATGTATGAAAGTGTAGCATTGTGTGGTATAGTGTGGCTAAATGTGTACGAGTGTGGTATAATGTAGGAAAGTGTAGCAGGGTGTGGTATAATGTTGCAAAGTGTAACAGTGTGAGGTAAGTTGTGGTATAGCTTAAAAAGGGGTTGGGAAGGTGGTGAATGAAAAGCTTAGACTATGCATTCCAGTAAAAATCCAATTACTTTGCCACTCAAAGATTTTAAATTCTTACATGGTAACCGTCCCACCACAAATAAATGGTTTTCTGAGTTTATCATTAATATCGTGACTGATGTTTTTCTCTAAACATTAATTAATATACATTTCACTATTTAATTTATTTTCCTAACTCTTTAAACAAAAAACAAAAAAACTAATTATTTGTATGGATTGAAGTTTCGATATTTTTGATGAAAATGTTTTGCGTTAATTTATTGATAGTGTGTCATTCAATCAATTAATCAGAATGTCAATCACTCTGTCTGTAATGGAGAGTAACAATGTAAATGACGTCATTGTTTATTATATATATATCTGTGATCATATAGTGTGAAAGTACCTTGTATCGCCTACTTGCTCTACTTGTTCATGTAATTTTGTTCTAGTTGACGTTAGGGCCGATAATTAAATAAAGATTGAGAACCACTGACCTCTTATAGATCACCCTTCCACCCTCCCCACTCCCTCCTACCGTGACATTCTGGCCGCTAAATGTCGCAACATTTTATGCATAATTAATGAAATCACACGTGACTTGCTCGGCCAATAAAAGAAAAACCCAGTTTTATCGGTTTTTTTTTTTTAATTATGCATGTGACCTGAGTTACAAGAGACGGGGACCAGTTGGCGCAGCTAGTCTGACCTCTTTAAAGAAGTGGTAGGGGCAATTAGTGGCCTGATCTGACCCCGTTAGTGCTTCTGTGAGATTCAACAACAGACTGGGAACATATTAAAAGTCACTATTATAGGAAAATATTGTAGGGCGAAGTGGTTTTTTTGCACTTTGCTTCTTGGTTTATGCGATGTATTACAAACAATACCTGGTTTATGTGATGTATTACAAACAATACATGGTTTATGTGATATATTACAAACAATACCTGGTTTATGTGATGTATTACAAACAATACCTGGTTTATGTGATGTATTACAAACAATACCTGGTTTATGTGATGTATTACAAACAATACCAACATACCTCCAAATCCGAACATCCAAATACTCAAACAATGTGCAATCCGACAAATAAGTTAGAATAATAGCTCTAGTACAAACGTGGGCAGATTTTTTTTTTACATCGGGCCATAAAATGTTTTTAATTTTGAGTAAAGGTCCGGACCACCAGGACTATACGGATGTAGTGCTTTTATGAATGGATATAAATAGAATGTAATTATGATTGCAGTGAACTCTTGGAAGGGAGTAGGGTGCTAGGCGGAGGTGAACTGTTGGAAGGGAGTAGGGTGCTAGGCGGAAGTGAACTGTTGGAAGGGAGTAGGGTGCTAGGCGGAAGTGAACTGTTGTAAGGGAGTAGGGTGCTAGGCGGAACTGAACTGTTGGAAGGGAGTAGGGTGCTAGGCGGAACAAAAAGCAAAACGCCCAAGGCGCCCTGACTGTAGTTTTCTCATGTCTGGTCAACTGTTTGAATTTTCTTCGGGTTTCGAACGTCTGGCGAATACGTTACGTATAGTTCTTATGTTGGTGTTTATCTCTAGCCCTCAACCACCCTTCCACCTACATTAATTGAAAGTCAATTGTGTCAGTTTGGTTTGTGTCATTTGGCAACCTTTTTTTATTCATGATGTTTTAAAAAAATGAAATAACAGTTAACTATTGTATACAGGTGGTGGTTGGTCCAGACAGTTTACTGTTGTATACAGGTGGTGGTTGGTCCAGACAGTTTACTGTTGTATACAGATGGTGGTTGGTCCAGACAGTTTACTGTTGTATACAGGTGGTGGTTGGTCCAGACAGTTTACTGTTGTATAAAGGTGGTGGTTGGTCCAGACAGTTTAGTGTTGTATACAGACGGTGGTTGGTCCAGACAGTTTACTGTTGTATACAGGAGGTGGTTGGTCTAGACAGTTTACTGTTGTATACAGGTGGTGGTTGGTCCAAACAGTTTACTGTTGTATACAGGTGGTGATTGGTCCAGACAGTTTTACTGTTGTATACAGGTGATGGTTTGTCCAGACAGTTTACTGTTGTATACAGACGGTGGTTGGTCCAGACAGTTTACTGTTGTATACAGGTGGTGGTTGGTCCAAACAGTTTACTGTTGTATACAGATGGTGGTTGGTCCAGACAGTTTATTGTTGTATACAGGTGGTGGTTGGTCCAGACAGTTTATTGTTCCGCGAAATAAATATAACAAGAACCACGGTTAGAAAATAAGTGACTTAATCGACCCTCGAGTATTGTCGACCCTCGAGTATTGTCGACCCTCGAGTATTGATCGTCTTGAACTCAAAATGTAGAATAGAAAAAAAATAATCAAAAGCAGAAGATTTTGAGCATCTGTTGCTAGTTTTGTTTGTCATCACCGAGAGAGAGAGAGAGAGAGAGAGAGAGATAGATAGAGAGAGAGAGAAAGATAGATAGAGAGAGAGAGAGAAAGATAGAGAGAGAGAGAGAAAGATAGAGAGAGAGAAAGATAGATAGAGAGAGAGAGATAGAGAGAGAGAGAGAGAGAAAGATAGAGAGAGAGAAAGATAGAGAGAGAGAAAGATAGATAGAGAGAGAGAGAGAGAGATAGAAAGATAGATAGATAGAGAGAAAGACAGATAGAGAGAGAGAAAGATAGAGAGAGAGGGAGAAAGATAGATAGAGAGATAGAGAAAGATAGAGAGAGAGATAGAGAGAGAGAAAGATAGGGAGAGAGAAAAAGATAGATAGAGAGAGAGAGAGAGAGAGTATGTGTGTGTGAGAAAGTGAATAGTCGCAAAAGGGTGTAATGACGTCATAGGTAAAAAAAAAACCATCAATCGTCTGTTGTAGTTTTTATGCACATTAAAAGGGAAGAAAACAAAAAACCCAGAAGTGTCTTTTGATGGGTGTAAAATACAAACACTAACAAAACTTGCCTTTGGAAGGTCGACATAAATATAAAGAAATGTTTTGTGCTAATTTATATAAAGTTCAAATGTACTTTTCAGTAACTATGTGAATTAAACACGATTTAACAATGAAAATGTGAATAATGTATACATATTAGGTATATGACTTGAAAAACAAATTTTGTAATTTTACAAGTGGCGTGTCAGATTTTGATGAGCTTTTATACAAAAATAATAAATACAACAAAAAATCATCAATTTTGTTGAAAAAGTTCACCACCAAAACATTTTTTAGTTTAAAAATAATCCTTTTGGCTCTTTTTACTGAAGTTTACTTTTACTCCAGTTGTTTACCATTAAGATTCTATTTCCTGTTCTCCATGTTAGATTTTTCAATTATACTTGAGTTTTAATGATTATTTTAATTTTGCCTAATTTTATTCTTAAAAATGTCTTAAAAATGTCATCACTTTCCGTTGCTAAAAATAAGGAAAAATGGGCGAGTAATTTGAAAAAAATTCAAAACACTCTTAAGAAAAGAAACAAAATTGGAATCGAGATCGAGCCATTGCTTTCACATTCTAGAATGCCAAAAGAGTGGATGATAATTGGTCGCTACATGGGCTTGGCCTCTTTGGAAAAATCCAGATTGAAAAGAGTTGCAGCACTCAGGAAAGAAGTAGAGCTATTATGGAGCTTTTTAAATTTCCCAATACTGTCTTTGCGATCAGTGAGCAGAAAAATTGAAACTTTAATTAGAAGGTATGATGCTCATTAGAAAAAACCTGTGGGTGACATACGGGAGTAGTTTGATAAGTTATTTGATGTCACAAACAAAACTGGTCAATGGTTATGTGCTGAGGACAAAAAACTTTACGAAATAAAAATTCAAAGTGGAGGTAAGATGGGATATACTACAACTAAAATTGCTAGTCAAAGTACAATTCATCCATCAAAACGGAAAATTGCTTGCAAAATTAATGAGGCACAACAACAAAAAAGCAGTTTTGAAAGTTCCAGTGATTCAAGTGATAACGAGAATTCTCAAAGTAGCTCTGACGGTGCTGATGCAATGCTGTCATCCACAGAAAGCTTGGATCAAAGCACACATAAGAAACAATCACAGCAATCTACTTCTAGTGCAGTTTCATTAGTTCAATCTGGGAAACTACCAGCTCGAAGAGCAGCATTAGTGAGCAAAGTTTTGCATAAGTCCGGCGTAAAAATAACAACTCCTTCTCAGTCAGGTGTCAGTCAGCTGTATTCAGAGAAGCAAGTAAACTAAAAGAAACATTAATAAATACTTGCGTAATAGCTTATGGAGTTTACATTTTGATGGTAAAATTATTAAGAAAAATAACACCAAGGAGTTGTATTAAAAAATGAAGCAAAAGAAGTGAGGCTAGCCGTCTTAGTTTTACCTGATGGCAAAGCTGCTACGATCGGATCTGCCATTCAAAAAGTTTTAGATGAATATAACTTATGGTCAGCTATAAAGATGATAGTGTCAGACACTACAAATGTTAATACAGGGTCGAAGTCTGGTGTTGTGGTGAAACTTCAGAAACTGTTTGTTCAACATGGTGAGTCTGCACCAGATTTTGAAAGTAAAACAAAGAAATGTGCTCCAATTTTAGAAAAACAGGAAATAGGTTGGAGAGATGATATGAAATTTTTGCACCATCTAATTTGCGTTTTTAAGCATTTTAAGAATTCTCAACAAATGCCGAAAGTTAATTTTAGCGCACTGCCTGGCCTCAGCAATGCCCGATGGAACTCTGGAGCAATTTTTGCATTGTTGGCTTTCATACTATTGCCTGATGAACTAAAGAACCTTCAAAAATTGTGTGAGTTTATATGTGGCCATTGGAGTGATGCCTGGTTTAGTGATCATCATTACAAAGCTGAACAATATGAACTTCTTTTCCATGCTGTTAATGATTATCCAAAAGGGTTGCGCTGTCTTCGAAATCATTGGTCTCAAAGTCCATCTCCAATACTCACTCCACGTAGCAATGTTTGTGCAGAAAGAGCAATAAAAGTTCTGCAAGATATTATTCCCCTTTGCCACTCACCAGAGAAACTGAATTTACGTTTTATTTTTACAAATAAAAGTTTATGAAACAATACTTGAAATTATTAACAAATGTCAATTTTTCTAAAACTTCAAAATGTTTGGTGGGTGACATTTTTCATTTTTTAAAATAAATTTGATATGGTTTTGTGTTTCTACAATAAAAAATCATCTGTTGATGGTATGCCATACAAGTGTTGTTCTGAAGTCATATACCTAATACATATATATATATATATATATATATATATATATATTCGTTTTTACTTGAGCTATACATATCATTGTATCTATTTTTCGTAATATAAATTCATTTTGTTTATTATAAATGTATACATTATAGTAAAAAAAAACAATAAGTGAAAAAAGTATGGCAGTGTAATATATTTTTTAATATATAGTTATTACAACTGCTGGCTATTTCGTCGTTCTAATTCTCCTACACTTCTACTGTCCAAAACATTTCTTCGTTCTAATACCCCTAGACATCTACTGTCCACTAGACATCTACTGTCCACTAGACATCTACTGTCCACTAGACATCTACTGTCCCCAACCTATCTTTCATTCCATCTCTATGTTTTTTTTTTCACTTTCAATCCCTCTCTATGTTTTATTTTCACTCTCATCCCATCCATCTATTACAAAGACTATCGTTATACCTTTTGTTCTGAGGTCTAAATAAGTTGATAAATAAAATTAACCAACAATTACAATAATAGCTCTCAATACGAACGCCTTTAAACTGGAACGGATTGAAATAAGAACAAAAATGTTTTATATGCTAATTTTTGCACCATAATAAAAACGTCAATTCAAATTACACTCATTTCACCGTAAAAAATAATTAATTTTTCTAATATTTTTTCGCCTTAAAATCAAAAATATAAAAAAAAAGAATTCATTTGAAAAATCAAGTTTGCGGAGTGTAAAAAATAATGATTAACTTTATTTATGTATACTTGTAAAACATAATGTTTAGTCATAATGTATAGTCTAAATGTTTAGTTATAATGTTGAGTCATAATGTATAGTCTAAATGTTTAGTCATAATGTTTAGTCATAATTTATAGTCTAAATGTTTAGTCATAATATATAGTCTAAATGTATAGTCTAAATGTTTAGTCATAATGTACAGTCTAAATGTTTATTCATAATGTATAGTTTAAATGTTTAGTCATAATGTTTAGTCATAATGTATAGTCTAAATGTTTAGTCATAATGTTTAGTCATAATGTATAGTCTAAATGTTTAGTCATAATATATAGTCTAAATGTATAGTCTAAATGTTTAGTCATAATGTTTAGTCATAATGTACATTCTAAATGTTTAGTCATAATGTATAGTCTAAATGTATAGTCTAAATGTTTAGTCTAAATGTTTAGTCTAAATGTTTAGTCATAATGTATAGTCTAAATGTTTACTCATAATGTATAGTCTAAATGTTAAAAGTAAAAAAGATGCTATAGAAAGCCTTTAAAAAACCCCGAGCATTATCAGCCCTTCCCTCCACCAACTCACACACAAGTTAACGAATGGGATGGCACACGTAGATCTGCCCTCCACCAACTCACACACAAGTTAACGAATGGCATGGCACACGTAGATCTGCCCTCCACCAACTCACACACAAGTTAACGAATGGCATGGCACACGTAGATCTGCCCTCCACCAACTCACACACAAGTTAAAGAATGGGATGGCACACGTAGATCTGCCCTCCACCAACTCACACACAAGTTAACGAATGGCATGGCACACGTAGATCTGCCCTCCACCAACTCACACACAAGTTAACGAATGGGATGGCACACGTAGATCTGCCCTCCACCAACTCACACACAAGTTAACGAATGGCATGGCACACACAGCTCTGGCAATAGGCAGCCTGGCCTAATTACTCGCTGTGGCGTGGCGCCCTTTGGAGGCTCATGTCTCCCCCCTCTCCCCTAACCAACCTACCCTCCTAACCTTGTCCACCAAAGACCTCCCCATCTCAGTGTTTCATCACGAGGGCACAGCACTCGCACGCGGCAATTAAAAAAAATAGCAGACGACAAATTAACAAGTCAGCTGACACAACAAAATCACGTGGTTCGGAGACAACAAGTGTGTTATTTTTCGTCCGAAATGACATTGATCTCCCATTGCAACCAATGGTCGTTTGACACACACACAACACACACACACATATACACATATACACACATATATATACACACACATACACACATATACACACACACACAACACACACATACATACATACACACATATACACATATATACACACACACATATACATATATATATATATACACATATATATATACACAAACACATATATACACACACATACACACATACACACACATATATACACACACATACACATATATACACACACACATATATATATACACACACACATATACACACACACACACATATATACACACACATACACACACACATATATATACACACACACTTACACACATATATATACACACACATATATACACACATATATACACACACATATATATACACACATATATATACACACACACACATACACACATATACACACACACATATACACACATACACATACACACATATATACACACACATATATATACACACACACATATTTATATATATATATATATATATATATTGTCAGCTGAGAATTATGGGGCTCTATGTCCACAAAAAGTGATTTTGAGTAGAATGAAATTTAAAGTTCACGTTTGTGAACTCAATTTTGACACTATATATACCAAAAACAAAGGAGATGGAGCCCACAACGACAAAATATAATACTGTAGCTTCAGATGAAAAATTTGCGTTTTTGGACATAGAGCTTCATAAACCTCAGCTGACGATATATATATATATATGTGTGTGTGTGTGTATATATATATATATATATACGTATATATTATGGATATTTCGTAACATGATTATTTGTAACATGATATTTCGTAATTTGCTTTTCAATTTTCATGTACGTTCGGTGGTAGCTCTGGCAGATAGAGTGAATCCAAAAATTTTGTTGTATAATTTAAATTTGGATGAACTTGTATGTGACTGCCACATTCTGACTGCTAGAATTCTGTTGTTAAGATCGTGGACGTCTTTGTTTTTGACCGAAGAATGGCTCGGTCACTCAGCCAACTGGAATTCTTTAAATTGGTTAAAAAGTTGTAAAATACTTCTTCAACCATTCTTTTACCTTCACTAGATTGCAGAAGTTATTAGGTAATGACATTCGTCCTGAGGTCAGATCAACCATCAACTTTCCGCTCCCAATTTCCAGCGAATATTTTAGAAGATCGATTGGTTTTTGCAGCCGAGACCACATGTGTAATTCATATTGTTAACTGCTCTGCAGGAAAATCAGAACATCACAGGCGTAGGTTCTATAAAATCACAACATTTAATAATTGATATAGAATCAACAACTACAATGGCCATTGTTCTACACTCTGTGTCGGCCTCATCATCGCTACTCTGCTGCTCCTACGTCACACAGTCACTGCTTTCAATAGTAAATTGATACGGTGCGCTGGTATAGGGATTTCCCTATTTGTCGCTCATTACCGAAGGCAATGAGAGAGTTATAACAATAAGTATGATTGTACGTGCCGCCACAAAGTAGAGAATTTCACCAGTTATTTCATCCATTGATGTCGATCGAGTTTGCCCGAATCTCCATCAAACAATAAAAGTAGTTTCCGTTAAAGTTCTGATACATAGAATACAAATAATTCAGAAAGCGCATCGTTTTTTTTTTTAATTCCTCCACCAGTGATAAAATAATTACCGCCATTGTGTGTTATATCACTTATGTATTCGTGTATGACCTAAATATTCAAACCCAATAGAATACAAATCAAATATGGCGACTTTTGGTACAAAATCACTTTAAATTGATGATGTGCACCATTTATATTCTGTTGTCGGATGTTTCCATGTAAAACTTGATATTAGCGATCAAGAGGCTCTAGCAATTTTTAAAGCGCCATTGTGCATTCATCAACAACAATAAGTTAGCATTTCTGCAATAATTATTCCATGCCAGATGCTTTGGAAATGTGGCACTTGGGAGTTTCAATGAATTGTAAGCTTGATTGGAATTTAAAAAAAAAAAAAATTAAGTACGGGATGTTGATACATTAAACCAGTGGTCCTCAACCCCCACGTTCCGCGGACCGGTGCCGGTCCGTAGATGAAAAGGTACTGGGCCGTCCAAATATTAAATTATTTCCTTTTTACTTATTGTGGTCTATTTCTTCCGCGATAGAGCGACTTCCGTGAACGAGAGGTGAATAGCAGAGCGGATGTGAGCAGCATTGTAAATCAAAACAGCAGAGCGGATGTGAGCAGCATTGTAAATCAAAACAGCAGAGCGGATGTGAGCAGCATTGTAAATCGAAACAGCAGAGCGGATGGGAGCAGCATTGTAAATCGAAACAGCAGAGCGGATGTAAACAGCTTTGTAAATCAAAACAGCAGAGCGAATGTGAGCAGCATTGTAAATCAAAACAGCAGAGCGGATGTGAGCAGCATTGTAAATCAAAACAGCAGAGCGGATGTGAGCAGCATTGTAAATCAAAACAGCAGAGCGGATGTGAGCAGCATTGTAAATCAAAAATGCAGAGCGGATGTGAACATCATTGTAAATCAAAACAGCAGAGCGGATGTGAGCATCATTGTAAATTAAAACAGCAGGGCGGATTTGAGCAGCATTGTAAATCGCAACAGCAGAGCGGATGTGAACAGCATTGTAAATCAAAACAGCAGATCGGATGTGAGCAGCATTGTAAATCAAAACAGCAGAGTGGATGTGATCAGCATTGTAAATCAAAACAGCAGAGCGGATGTGAGCAGCATTGTAAATCAAAACAGCAGAGCGGATGTGAGCAGCATTGTAAATCAAAACAGCAGAGCGGATGTGAACAGCATTGTAAATCAAAACAGCAGAGCGGATGTGAACAGCATTGTAAATCAAAACAGCAGAGCGGATGTGAGCAGCATTGTAAATCAAAACAGCAGAGCGGATGTGAGCAGCATTGTAAATCAAAACAGCAGAGCAAATGTGAGCAGCATTGTAAATCAAAACAGCAGAGCAGATGTGAGCAGCATTGTAAATCAAAACAGCAGAGCAAATGTGAGCAGCATTGTAAATCAAAACAGCAGAGCGGATGTGAACAGCATTGTAAATCAAAACAGCAGAGCGGATGTGAGCAGCATTGTAAATCAAAACAGCAGAGCGGATGTGAACAGCATTGTAAATCAAAACAGCAGATCGGATGTGAGCAGCATTGTAAATCAAAACAGCAGAGTGGATGTGATCAGCATTGTAAATCAAAACAGCAGAGCGGATGTGAGCATCATTGTAAATTAAAACAGCAGAGCGGATTTGAGCAGCATTGTAAATCGAAACAGCAGAGCGGATGTGAACAGCATTGTAAATCGAAACAGCAGAGCGGATGTGAGCAGCATTGTAAATCAAAATAGCAGAGCTGATGTGAGCAGCATTGTAAATCAAAACAGCAGAGCGGATGTGAACAGCATTGTAAATCAAAACAGCAGAGCGGATGTGAACAGCATTGTAAATCAAAACAGCAGAGCGGATGTGAGCAGCATTGTAAATCAAAACAGCAGATCGGATGTGAGCAGCATTGTAAATCAAAACAGCAGAGCGGATGTGAGCATCATTGTAAATTAAAACAGCAGGGCGGATTTGAGCAGCATTGTAAATCGAAACAGCAGAGCGGATGTGAGCAGCATTGTAAATCGAAACAGCAGAGCGGATGTGAGCAGCATTGTAAATCAAAACAATCTAAAATATAAATAATCCATGACCCCCCCTCACTCGGCAGGCCGCGGTGAAAGTATTAAACGTCGACCGGTCCGCGACGAGAAAAATGTTGGGTACCACTGCCCTAAATCATATTACGACTTACGAGACATTATTCAAAATGCTCTATCATGAGTCACGATGGAAAGACATAGATAATTGACTGTACTCACTATAGATTTGAACATATACCGTACAGTATGCAGATCAGGCTCACAAATAAAGTGGAATTAGCAGTTTTCCAAATGGTATCAATGTTGCTGCTTCTCAAGAACGACGCAAGAGCTACGCTTCGTAATTTGGGGATCGAATTGTTCCCAGAATCAATCCAGTTAGGAACGTTTTACCAGTTTCTTGTGACCCAGGTGAGAAGAATTCTCCAGCCCTTTATTGACAGATAGTTTGCATTTTTTGATAGTAGTTTTTTTTTTTATTCTAGTGTTAGTGGAGGAATATTTCATTGTATACACGGGTGTAGGAATATTTCATTGAATACACGAATGTAGGACTATTTCATTGTATACACGAGAAAAAATATCTTTGGGTGTAATTTTGTTAACAACTCAATTCTACATCTAACAGTTTAACAGAAGATCGATTCGGTGAGGGCATTCCTAATTGATTGATAACCGTGTAAAGTATTTACACGTCGCTTTAACTTCCAACAGATGGCACTTTTTTTTCAAAAAGGTGTAACATCTACATAACAGTAACTGAGACCGTCTATAGGGCACTGCCTAGGGGGGCCTAAATGGGTCATGTTGTTTCAATGCATGGGTTCGTCCAGTGGTATTAAGACAACGAATGAAAAAAAAATGGAAAAGTATATTGTTAAAATTGTCCATTTACTAGGATTGTTCGTCCGAGTTAAACAAGTTTATATCCCTTGATTAGTTTTATGAGAATAATTATTGACTATTATTGGTTCATTAGTATACGACTGTTTATAACATGAATAGTAAATAGTAATTTAGCAATAGACATTTTATAAACGAGTGTTCGAAATTTCAAAGTAACGATAAAGAACTTTTGGGGATTTTGTTGGTTTGATGTCTAGTAGATTTATCAGGTCACCATCTTATAGTTGACAGAATATACACGCTGGCATTTTAAGTAAATAATCAGAGATCACTTACACAGATACACAAAGACGGGTGCATTTGATATAGGTACACAAAGACGGGTACATTTGATACAGGTACACACAGACGGGTACATTTGTTACAGGTACACAAAGACCGGTACATTTGATATAGGTACACACAGACGGGTATATTTGATACATATATGAGCTTTAATAAGAAACAGCTTGAAACAAGAAGTCGAACATTTGTTTATTCACAAAGGCACATAAAAATTAAATACACCGACACAGACTTCCACCCTCAGACAAAGAATTATTTATATGCGTAGATTTACACCAGTATACAACCTTTTAACAGACACAGATTCACACCAGTATACATCCTTTTAACGGACACAGATTCACACCAGTATACATCCTTTTAACGGACACAGATTCACACCAGTATACATCCTTTTAACGGACACAGATTCACACCAGTATACATCCTTTTAACGGACACAGATTCACACCAGTATACATCCTTTTAACAGACACAGATTCACACCAGTATACATCCTTTTAACAGACACAGATTTACACCAGTATACATCCTTTTAACAGACACAGATTCACACCAGTATACATCCTTTTAACAGACACAGATTCACACCAGTATACATCCTTTTAACAGACACAGATTCACACCAGTATACATCCTCTTAACAGACACAGATTCACACCAGTATACATCTTTTTAACAGACACAGATTCACACCAGTATACATCCTTTTAACAGACACAGAGTTACACCAGTATACATCCTTTTAACAGACACAGAGTTACACCAGTATACATCCTTTTAACAGACACAGATTTACACCAGTATACATCCTTTTAACAGACACAGATTTACACCAGTATACATCCTTTTAACAGACACAGAGTTACACCAGTATACATCCTTTTAACAGACACAGATTTACACCAGTATACATCCTTTTAACAGACACAGAGTTACACCAGTATACATCCTTTTAACAGACACAGATTTACACCAGTATACATCCTTTTAACAGACACAGATTTACACCAGTATACATCCTTTTAACAGACACAGATTCACACCAACAGACAGAGACAGATTCACACCAACAAAGACAAATTCAAACCAACAAACAGACACATTCTTCTATCTTTAGCACACCCTCCCTTATCCCCCTCCCTCTGTCTCTCTCCTTCTCTCTCTCTCTCTCTCCACTCCATCTCTCCCTCCCCTCCCTCTCTCTACTCTTTGTTCCTTCAATAAATCAGATGTAGATGAGACGACACAGTGTAGAAAATACAAATCAATATTCAGCCCGGCAGTTATGATTGGTTCAAAAATAAAAAAAAAAAATAAACCAAACGAAGAATGAAACGAAACGAAATATAAGACACAAACAATGACCACTGACACACAACACTCACACAAGGACGGACACGCTGATTGTCATGTAGCGTGTTTGTTGTTCGTTCAGACTGAGGCTGTTTCGATCCATCAACTCTGCAGAGATACGAGGGGCAGACTGAACAGGGCAGTGAGGGGAGGATCGGACTGTTACGGCGTGTGTTCTACCAGTTGCTGGACATAACAATACTAGACATCTGAACAGTGATGTGTTATTAGCGCTAATGTTGTTTCAAACGCCATATTTCTGTGTTTTGTACTAAATGACAAAGATTACCAAATGTGGCTCCTAGAATAGGGGCTCACCAACGGGCCTAGTAGCGGCTCCCATTGAATATTTGTTCTTTTAAATATCATTTTATTATTATATTTATCATCAGTTTTTTAAATCTTGTTTACATGTAAAACCGGAAGCGGCTCTCATTTTACCAAAACTAAAACCTGAAGCCGGCTCTCATTTTACTAGCCTTAAAACAACAAGCGGCTCTAATTCTACTAAACGTAAACCCGGAAGCGGCTCTCATTTTACTAAACGTAAACCCGAAAGCGACTCTAATTTACCTAATGCGAGGATACCACTGCATTAAAATAAAAACTAACTAATGTTCACTTGACTTAATAAGGTCTTCGGGGCCGATGAATTCTACTCTTCATCTGTGCCTTTCTGCTTTCTATTATAAAAAAATATAGCGTGTTAATCAGCTTATACAAATACAACCCACACTGTATTGGAAAGGGTGTGGGGGGGGGGGAAGAAGGGAAAGACCAGACATGGGTCATAGATGGTTCGCGAACCAAGTCCAGCCAGTCATGTCTTGTATCCGTGCTGCCCTTTTCTTCCTCTCCGTTCATTTTCATTCCGTGACCCTTACATTTAAATAACATTCTCTCTCTCTCTCTCTCTCTCTCTCTCTATATATATATATATATATATATATATATACTATATATATATATATATATCAATCTCACCTGTTGCTGACATTAGGAAGATTTGATTTATGCCTTTTTCATAAAAAATTCCGTTAGTTTATTTTTTAAAAATACAGCAAAGTTTCAGGTTCGAATCCTTCACTTACATTTGATTGAGTACATTTTAGAATGTACATGTTTTCCTTTACCAAATTACTTCAGTAAAAAGTTTACGTAGTTATTCAAGTTACACCTATTTCTCCTACAGTTTAAAGCTTGTTAACGAAGATGATATAGCTTGTTAACGAAGATGTTTAAGTTAAACTTACTTCTCCTACACTTTGTATCTAGTTAACGTAGAAGTTCAAGTTAAACCAATTTCTCCTACACTTTATAGCTTTATCTTCTGTATCTTCTTTCCATCAAACATTTCTCAAATTTTGTTTTTCTTAAGGTCCCTAATATTTAATTCGAGAATAAACTAAAGAAGCTTTCAAATTTTCACTCAGAATACTGTGAGCATATTTATAAGTGGTTTGAATATTTTTCAATTTGTTTTTCCACAGGGTTCAGCATGAATAACACCATTAGTCAACAACACGACCGACAAGGTCATTGTGTTATGACCCTGTGAGAGAGACATGAACAACACAACAGACGCGGCCGATGCGGTTGAAGTGGCCAACACGGCGGCCACGCTGGACAAGGCCATGGTTTGGTTCACGTTCATCGCCGGGGTCCCCGGGAACGTGTTAATCTTCTTGACAATGATGACGCTCCCCAGCTCCGTGTCCACGTTTCACTTCTGTCTCCTGTCCGTCATGGATCTATTGGCCCTGCTGCTGCAGCTGTTTCTCCGCGTCTTGGACTGGTACGAGGTAGTGCAGCTCTCCAAACAAAGTGTTAGCATCTGGTGGAGGACCTTCTTCAACATCACCTACTACACGAGCATCTACGCCAACTGGGTGCTGGTTTTCATCGCCGTGGAGCGCCTTATCGCTACCAGCTACCCGGCCCAGATCTCCACATATCTCACCCTGCCCAGGGCCAAGGCCAACGCCATCCTCACGGTGGTGCTCATCTACTGCTTCTCCGCCATAGTGACCGTCAAGATGAATTACTTCGGCATTGCCTGGGTGGTCGTCTTCACGACCTTCTACACAGGGTTCCCTCTATTGCTGATCTTCTTAATCATCCTGCTTCTCCTGAACACATTCAGGGAGAACCGGAAGATGAAGGAGAAGCTGATGAAGCTGCATGAGCATGAGCACAAGGGAGACAAGAACATGTCGAAATCCCTCAGCGGACTCTCAAGACACAGCGCGCCCGTCGGGCACAACAAATACGACCCCATCTTATTCCTTTCTGACGGCCACTCCATGTCAAAATCGATGGGTGAGCTGTCGAAAAACGTCGCCGCGGGAGTGGGAGGAGCGGGACACCACCAGAAAACCGACACAATGACCACGTCAGCACACAGCGCGAACTACTCGCCGAGCTTCTGCTACACCAGCTCGGCCCGGAAAATCGCCGGCAGCGTCGCCCTGCCTGAACCAGAAGAACCCGCGGAAGTCATGGCCCAGAAGGCCAAGGAAAAAGCCCAGAGGGAGTCATCCTACACGCTGATGCTGCTCTGCATCTCCCTTCTGTTTCTCATGATGACCGTCCCGTACACGGTGATTCAGTTCATCTACGTCGCCAACGAGAAAGAGTTCATAGAGGAGTACGGCGATGCTAAGGCTGCTATGTACCTACTCATCATGATAGCGAACGGCCTGATGTACGTGCAGCACAGCCTCAAATTCTACGTGTTTTTTGCTTGCTCCTCCTACTTCAGACGCCATTTTATCCAATGTATCCCTAGACTCGTCAAGAAATCAGAAACCTCGACTACGGCCAACAAGGAAACTGCGGACGAAAATGATCAAAAGAAAGCTTTCTTGTAAGAATTATTGCTATAATCTTACCAAAGTCTGCATTTTGCTTAAATTTTCTGCTTTCAATACCATTTACCGAAGCCTTTGTGCATGTCATCAAAACCCTACGCTTCAAAATATATTTATGTTTAAAAAAAATCCAAAACCAGGGGAAAAAAATATTAATGGTTCCATTTCAGCGCCTTTTCCTCATGGGATAACAATTTCAAATGGTTTCATTTCCATTGGATACGCCTAGTAATTAACATGATGTTTTATTTCAACTCAAGCGTTATCAGCATCATATTTACCTATCTACTGGGTGAAGCCTAAGCGAGGCTCTTCGTGTAACTGCTGAGGCTTCAGTCATCACGCTTGCAGTTACCACACGCCTGCAATGTAATTAACTCATCGCTGGACGATCGCGTTCATAAGACATTGTTCCCGAGGAAGTAGAATACTTGCCAAACTGGGATTAATTGAAATCACTCAGCGAATCGATTCAGAATTGAATTCAGATGTAAAAGAATTAGTATCACGCATTGAGAACATGAAAATAACCTGGTCTCAATTTTTTCCACTAATCTGAATTTGAAGAAAATGTAATCAGACCGGAAAAGAGAGATGAATACTTTCTTGTTTGTTGATATGACACTTATTTCCAGCAAGTGTTAATAATATAAAAATAAACTCATTTCGTATTGAATGCTAGAATAATACGTGTAATAACTATATTTGATCGCTTTAGGCAGAACCATGAAGTAATCACTACACGTTGTATACGTACCTTACTGCTTCCAAACAACAGTTTACGACATCATTCACCACCAAATTCAACGAATGCGCATTGCATGGGGCATAAAGGCTCTTCAATTTAGCTCTTTAACTATTGCTTGGACACCATTGTGTATTCCCCGCATGTTCGCTCCGTTATCGTAGCTTTGTCCCCTCTTATCATTTAGAAAAATGCCTGAATCTGACAGCTCTTTAAGTAAAATTTCCTACATACTTTTCAAGTTCTGCGAATCCAATGAAGTGTTCATTAATAGAAACTTCTGAAAGTTTGTCATTTGTCGATTCATTTGCTGTAAAAAATCTAATAATCATTGTCATTTGTTCTTTGTGACTGGCGTCTGGTGTGCAATCGAGAACTATAGCGTAATATTTTGCATTTTTAGATCATTTATCACTTTCTGTTTTACCTCCTTACTCAACAGTTGAATGATCTCATTCTGAATATTTTTCCTAAATAATGGTCATGAATTTCATCTGATTTAAAACGTCTTACATGATCTTTCATTATCGGATCAAAGTCAGAAATAAATTTAACAAATTTCAAAAAGTTTCCATAATGAGATTTATATAACCGATCAGATGCCCTCTAAGGGGTAACTTTTTAACTCCATGTACTCTGATCAAAGATATTTTTCTTTCTAATACATCTTTCCAGTGTTTCGCTTCACGATTTATAAGGCGCTGACTCACGTTATCCATAGTTTTATTATTTTTGTTATCCTCATTTTTAGATCTTTCCAGTCATGATAACTGGTTAAATGATCTTGACATTTTTCATGATGCTGCTATATACTTGACATATTTTTCCAGTCACAACTGCCATGTTTTGCTAAGGCAGATTTTCTCCTGTTATATATTCTGCAGCAAAAACAATGTACCTTATCTACTGACGTAGAATAAATACATCAACCATTTACTTTTTAAAGTTTCTCCGTTAGCCAGTTTTCGTGTATAGTGATTTTATTTTGCTGGAATTTACCGCTCCTTGAAATAATGCCGCTCTAGGCAGCTACCTATATCGCCTATACCTACAGCCAGCACTGTCGCGACCTGACCTCTGAGGCCCGAAAAAGGGGGCGTATTAAGTACAGTTTTTTACTATATAAGCTATATTATCTCAGGAACCATAACTCCTAGACCCATGATGTTTATATCATTTTGTACATCTTGGCCAGCCAAGTATACATCAAAAGTCCATTTCGCAATCTGACCTCTAAGGGCTGAATATAAGAGTTTCTTAGGTACCTTTTTCGCTTATATTTTAAATATAAATAATAAAAGCTAATCGAAGGGGCGTAATCATTTTTTATTTTTGTAACAGTTATTCCACATGATTACTTCCCTCTCAATATCTATGGATGTAACCCGGATTAAAAAAATACGAATCTCGTCCGGCGTAACCGTAGCCACTGCGTACACGAAAATGCTCAAAATGTCCTTTGTCCGAAACGGAAAAGACTTAAATTGCTTGTTTAAAACATAGTGCGTATTTTATTTACTTTAAAAAAAAGTTTCTTTAACCCAAACAAAATGATCCCGATTTATTAAACCGTAATGGCCCAAATCATATTTGTGAAATGCGATCATCAGTTTCCATAAAAAATACCTACCCTAAACAATACAGCTATGATCATCAGTTTCCATAAAAAAATACCTACCCTAAACATTACTGGTATGATCACACTTTGCTGAAGCCACACCATAAGTGTCAATCATAAAAACACTATTCCTGTCGCACATTTCTAAATCTTGACTGCCCCTCCCCCTCAACCATCAAACAGCTCATTTTAGTAAAGAAACGTAGTTTTGGTTATGGCTTATAATAGAATTTTCTTTTTTATTTGTTCACCCCTCATCCCATTTTACTGCAAATGTTTTTATTTCCCTTACACTGATTTTTTCACTGATGTTATTTAAATGAAGGGGAAGGGACCAAAACAGATTATGATGTACTGAAAAAATAGTTACACTGTCATTTGTAATTAGGATATTTCACTATACATGTAAAAAAATTCTAAATTTTAAAGTAAAGCTAATTTATTAATTACTATATGATCAAACACTAAGATGTATAAGGACTCTTTTATTTTACCAATAATTAATCAATAAGAAAGATATTTTCCATTGCTTTGAAAAATAAAAATACATATGTTTTACACCAGCAGTCTGTAACTGGTGTTATTTGATAAAAAATTTGAGAGCCCACAGAAAGAATATTGTAAACATTCTGAAGAAAAAACAATGTTCATATTTAGTCCCTATTGATGATTCAAAAATTAAAAGATTTGCACCCTTATTCACAATAATAAAAATAATAAATGTATTGGTCCACAAGAAAAAAGTTAATATTTTAATGGTTTGCTGGATCAAAAATATTAATTCAGAAGTCTGCAGGATATAACGTTAACAAATCAAATTTAAGTTCCATGTGAACTGAAAGGTTTCATACCACTGCTTTGATCCATGAGAACTCAAAGGTTTCCTACACTGCTTTGTTCCATGAGAACTCAAAGGTTTCCTACCTCTGCTTTGTTCCATGAGAACTCAAATGTTTCATAACACTGCCTTGTTCCATGAGAACTCAAAAGTTTCCTACCACTGCTTTGTTCCATGAGAACTCAAAGGTTTCCTACCACTGCTGTGTTCCATGAGAACTTAAATGTTTCCTACCACTGCTTTGTTCCATGAGAACTCAAAAGGTTTCCTACCACTGCTTTGTTCCATGAGAACTCAAAGGTTTCCTACCACTGCTTTGTTCCATGAAAACTCAAAGGTTTCCTACCACTGCTTTGTTCCATGAGAACTCAAAAGGTTTCCTACCACTGCTTTGTTCCATGAGAACTTAAAGGTTTCCTACCACTGTTTTGTTCCATGAGAACTCAAAGGTTTCCTACCACTGCTTTGTTCCATGAGAACTCAAAAGTTTCCTACCACTGCTTTGTTACATGAGAACTCAAAGGTTTCATACCACTGCTTTGTTCCATGAGAACTCAAAAGTTTCCTAATACTGCTTTGCAACATATTTTCCCATATTTCAATTTAGAAATTATAAGTCTTTATTTTTTTTTTAATTTTGTAAACATTTTTTTTGTTTCATTTGTAATGATCCGCATTGTGGCTTTTGAACAAACACGCACATATAATAATAACAGCAGATTTGTGTTACTTGATACATGTATTAAAGTAATAAACATATTATTCTAAGGACTTATGATTTACAATCTATGGTTTTCTACTGATATTCAAACTCATGAATCATTTACTGAGGTTGACTTTCATTTAATTGTAGAACTTATAGAGCACACATTATAAAAATGAATTTGTTTTTAACCAACTAGAATCTTTTTCTTCGTAAATGTGCTCTGCTTCAATCAGATACTAGTACAGAAAATGAGACAGAAATATTTTGACAGAAACATTAAACAGCTGTGAGGATTTTTGTTTTTGAGATAAGAATAAAGTGTCAGGACTCACATTCTTTTATGTTTATATATATATATATATATATATATATATATATATATATATATATATATAATTCATTTTACCATAATTAAATAGTTATAAAAGATATGCTAGTTTATCATTTTAATGTTTTCTTAGAGAAAAAGGACTGGTTAAAATTTATTGACTAATAAGGTGATTCAATATAGAAACTTAGAACCGATTAAATTTAATGTGAATTAAAATGTCTCTCTCCTATCTTCTGTTGACTGTCTTGAATTGGAATGCTGATCACATCTGGGATTTAGTGTGGTTAATACCTGCCATGGATATTTGCTCTTAATCATTTCATTACTGTGTATATTATTCCTTTGTGTGATTGACACCAATTGAATCTGTATCTTTGTTTTCTAATTGGCCAGTGCAGTCCACAGAATGCTATGGTGGGTCTGTATAAAATATTAAATACAACTCTCCCTTCAGTTGTAATTGGTTAATTAAAAGATCAACACTTTAAATTTCAACTGAACTTGTACATTATAAAATCTCTTACTTTAAAAATAAATATTGCTTTATCATTTTGATACAACCATATAATTGAAAAGAAAATTAAAACAATCTGAAAAACATATTTGGTAAAAATGTTATTACTATTGTGTTATATAAATCATACTTGACTTTTCTACTAATATAATTGTCATTTGATTGTAATGATTGTTTTAATTTCTTGATTTCTACCAGGTGAACATTATCTTCACCTAGAACTGAGTTAACCACATCTAAACCTAGAGTTAGTAAGTAGAGACATTGCTGTACAAAATAAAATTGACAGACTTAAAAAGCATCTGTCTTTTTAAATTTGAAAAACTATAACCATAAATTATCTTTAATAAAAGTGATGCACAATTCTGACAGATTCATTAAATTCATTTGTCTAATGATTCTAATTGCCGATTTCCCTAAAATGAAATGTGTTTACAATAGCAATTGATAGATAAAGAAAAATTAGATATATGCATATAACATTGAATGACACCGTACTTCTAATACCACAATAAATAACCTGAAAGATTACTTTTTGAATCTTTATCTAACAAACACCAACACTTTATTTCTTCCAACCCAATTTAACTTAGTGTCACAGTAATTCTGAAAAATACTGATTACATGTGTCATGTATATGAAAATATTAGTGCAGCTGTAGCAGACGTGAACGGCAAGATGATGTACCTGTATTAACAAAATGCAACACAAAATTAAGCGCAAAAAAAGATGATACACAATTTCTAGCATCTCGTTGTTTTGATCTAATTATAAACGAGTAAATTATACACTTGTTGTTTTTTTAGCTTCAACAATATAGTGTTGTATCTCCACCAATTAACTACAGTATATAATGTAAAATAGTGAGTAAAACTTTTCTCTTTTTACATTGACCAGGAAGGGAGCATAAGGTTTATTGTAAAAGGGCTATATAACAAAAACATCGTCATTTTATATTACAAATGGGACTTCAGTCGACATACCTGTGGGTGAGGGTGTGTGCGAAATGCGACAGAGTAGGTGTGGTATCTCTACCTCATAAGCGAACAGTCCTTAACTTCAAAATCGTTGCGTGAAATTCTGTTATTAATCGATTAGGTGAACTTTCAGTGTTTTGGTCAAATTAACGCATTTAAGTGTCGCGTTAATAAAATTGTAATCGCAATTTTTTGACACATTAATCGCAAATTAACGCAGTTTAACTAGCAGCTCTAATTTAAACCCACTTCTCTTCAAAACTTATTAAAAGTATAAATATCCCCATCCACAATTTTCTCAAATATAACGTTAATGAACAAACTTCAAACTCCGCAATCTAAATGTGATAATTGAAATCTAATTTACACAAAAACAGACTGGAATCCATCTACAACCCTCAAATATTATTTAACAGTATGTTGCTCTGAAATGAATTTTGTTTAACTATCAGGTATTCAAGAATATGCCCATCAAACTATCCACAGAGCCGTAGCTACTTATTGTGATGCCTTGTGAGAGTGTTTTCGTCCCTCCTCTCCAAACCATCTACGTCAGGTCTTTGTCAATCTATATCAGATTTAAGTCAAGTCTATGTCATGTCTATGTCAGGTCTGTGTCAGGTCTATGTCAGGTTTATGTCATGTCTATGTCAGGTTTGTGTCTGGTCTATCGATATTTTAGGGAAGAATAAGAATTGAATCGGCATCGATAAAAAACTCTGGAATCGGCCCGTCACCTATCTATCTATCTATCTATCTATCTATCTATCTATCTATCTATCTATCTATCTATCTATCTATCTATCTATCTATCTATCTATCTAATAATGTATATATATGTATATATATATATATAATAATGTATCTATCTATCTATCAATTAACCAATCTATGTAGCTATTTATCTATTAACCATTGTCACTAACTATATCTATCTATATCTATGTAAATCTCTTTATCAATTAATCAATGTATTTATCAATATAAATATTATTTGATTATTCCATAGTTTAAAGCAGCCAGCAAAAACAATGATCTCCATAAGAGTATTATCATTGTAATGATATCCAAAAACCACTTTCGATTTAAAATCACTTGACTAGCTAAATTACCTGTCTATCCAACATCATTTGACTAGCTAAATTACTTGTCTAGCCAAAATCAATTGGCTAGCTAAATTACTGGTCTAATAAAAATCACTAGGCTAGCTAAATTACTTGTCTAGCCAAAACCACTTGTCTAGCTAAATTACTGGTCTAGCCAAAATCACCAGGCTAGCTAAATTACTTGTCTAGCCAAAATCACTTGACTAGCTAAATTACTTGTCTAGCCAAAATCACTTGACTAGCTAAATTACTGGTCTAGCCAAAATCACTAGGCTAGATAAATTACTGGTCTAGCCAAAATCACTTGACTAGCTAAATTACTTGTCTAGCCAAAATCACTTGACTAGCTAAATTACTGGTCTAGCCAAAATCACTTGACTAGCTAAATTACTTGTCTAGCCAAAATCACTTGACTAGCTAAATTACTGGTCTAGCCAAAATCACTTGTCTAACTAAATTACTTGTCTAGCCAAAATCAATATGCTAGCTAAATTACTTGTCTAGCCAAAATCACTTGACTAGCTAAATTACTTGTCTAGCCAAAATCACTTGACTAGCTAAATTACTTGTCTAGCCAAAATCACTTGTCTAGCTAAATTACTTGTCTAGCCCAATTTACTAGTCTGGCTACATTACCGGTCTAGCCAAAATCAATAGGCTAGCTAAATAACTTGTCTAGCCAAAATCACTTGTCTAGCTAAATTACTTGTCTAGCCCAATTTACTAGTCTGGCTACATTACCGGTCTAGCCAAAATCACTAGGCTAGCATAATTACTTGTCTAGCCAATATCACTTGACTAGCAAAATTACTGGTCTAGCCAAAATCACTTGCCAAGCTACATTACTGGTCTAGCAAAAATCAATAGGCTAGCTAAATTACTTGTCTAGCCAAAATCACTTGACTAGCTAAATTATTGTCTAGCCAAAATCACTTGTCTAGCTACATTACTTGTCTAGCTAAATTACTGGTCTAGCCAATATCACTTGACTAGCTAAATTACTTGTCTAGCCAATATCACCTGGCTACTTAAATTAATTGTCTAGCCAAAATTACTTGTCTGGCTACATTACTGGTCTAGCCAAAATCACTAGGCTAGCTAAATAACTTGTCTAGCCAAAATCACTTGACAATCTA
The DNA here is from genome assembly GCA_021962125.1 of Bulinus truncatus. Lineage (NCBI taxonomy): Eukaryota > Metazoa > Mollusca > Gastropoda > Planorbidae > Bulinus > Bulinus truncatus. The sequence goes on from JAGDYQ010000012.1 coordinate 1,486,211, forward strand.
GATTACTTGTCTAGCAAAAATCATTAGGCTAGCTAAATTACTTGTCTAGCCATAATCACTTGACTAGCTAAATTACTTGTCTAGCCAATATCACCTGGCTGTATAAATTACTTGTTTAGCCAAAGTCACTTTTAAATTGCTGTGCTGCACTCCTTCCCTCGCCCTGCCAGTATGTTTAAACACAAAATGGCTTTGAACCCACGATGATCATAGAACCTGTATACAGACACAAACTAAAACATACAAATTAACACATACAAATTAACACAAACACAACTAACACACACTCAAACTAGCAAACATAAACGAACACAAAATGGCTTTGAACCCACGACGATCATAAGACCTGTATACACACCCAAACTAGCACACACAAACTAACACAAACAATCGAACACACCCAAACTAACATACACAAATCAAGGGCTCATCCGGGGCAGATGAAGTGTAGAGTTCATCAGTTTCAGTAACCTCGGCATATAAAGGGATTGTGCGGTTAGCACAACGCCCCGCCGCCTTTACTCCACCAGCTGAAAGTCAGGTAGCCATTTAAAGCTGGGTGGAATTGGGGACCTACTCCAGGACCTGTTTCTTCTGCATATAGGTGCTTATAAAATGATTTAATTTAACCTTTTATATTTGTAAAGGATGTTTATTGTATGAACTTGTTTATAATGAGAAACTCAATTCATGTCCATGGTTCATATAATGTGAAAAGATCATAATGGGCTTCCGGTCGCTTTGTGTTATTGATATTTATACTTGATTAATACTTAGCTCGATACATTCTATTAATTCTCGATTATTTTTTCTACATTTTCGTCTAATCTAAGATATAATGAGTTTAAATTTATTACCAAAATTTAATTTTTCTGACGTTGACAAGTTTTTAAAGTCACAAAATGTCCCGATATCAGATAATGTAGAGACTTATGTAGGTACTTATGTAGAGACTTATGTAGGTACTTATGTAGAGACTTATGTAGGGTCATATGTAGAGACTTATGTAGGAACTTATGTAGTGACTTATGTAGAGACTTATGCAGGGTCATATGTAGAGACTTGTGTAGGGTCATATGTAGGGACATATGTTATATAAGGACTTATGTAGGGACTTATGTAGGGACTTATGTAGGGTCATATGTAAGGACTTATGTAGGGATTAATGTAAAGGACTTATGTAGGGTCATATGTAGGGACTTATGTAGGGTCATAAGTAGGGACTTGCGTAGGGTCATATGTAGGGACTTATGTGGGGTCATATGTAGGGACTTATGAAGGGACTTATGTAGGGTCATATGTAGGGACTTATGTAGGGATTAATGTAGGGACTTATGTAGGGTCATATGTAGGGACTTATGTAGGGTCATATGTAGGGACTAATGTAGGGTCATATGTAGGGACTTATGTAGGGTCATATGTAAAACAGTATATTTTTGGTTAGCATATATTGTGCGATAGATAGTAATTAAAAATCGGTAGTAAAAGGTTTAAAACTACTACCTCATTATGATGAGATGATAGTCAATGATATTATCTTTTTACCCATTCTACTTTTTAGCTTCATCTTTTAAGATAATGATAATAAATAATCACACTGAAAAATATATTATTTGATTATCATGATTAAAATCAAAAGAATAGCGGCAACAGAAATTTATTATTCGCAAATTCGCGTACATTAATTGGTACCGGAAGTGTATCTTGTCCATTTAAACAAACAATTCAGTAAGGGGACTACTTTTTGAGAACGCAGTGGCTTCGAATACGACCGGGTGTGTTTCGTATTTTTTTTCCCGAGACACGACCAGCAAACTTTGATGACGTCAGTAAACAGATAGAACTCTTATGATTTAAAGTTATTTTCTTTTCGCGGGAACGAGTAATTTTGTCTACTTAAACATTAAAATTGCAACTTTGCTTGTGTGTCCTCCTGGCACAGTGGTGGTCTGTAACTCATTTTTATGCTGACTATATCCAGGTTCGATTCCTCTCAGAGACATAACTTTTCTTATTTTGTTTTTTTTTTTCAGAATGTATCCTTTTAGTTGTTTTAATGAAAATTAACTAACTAGATATCTTTGACATTTTTTAAATTGAAATAATTTATATTTTAGGATGTTGTAAAAAAAAGAAACAACAACTAATTAGGTTTTTTTTAACTATTTCATAACTTAAAAAAAAAATATTTTGAAAATATGTATCAAAGCTGAACACAGAGGCGTAACAATTTTAAGGGAGGGGGGGGTCCAAAATCGAAAGTCCCGCCGGGCTCCAGCTTGAGGGAGACCCCAAAATTATTTTTTACATTAAATATTAAGTAAATAATCTCATGTCATGGTATCGAATGTCAAAATGCAAAGCCCCCAAATCCTAGGTTCGGCAATGGCTTTACAACAGTTTATCTTCCTGCAAAGGCTTTGCAGTGTATAGCTATTTCTAAGGCTAAATATTACATAACTTTTCCTTACCATCATTTTTGCGTCACACTTTAAAAAATTCAGAGACGCCTACATATTTCAAATTTACTAAATAATAATAAGATTAAGAAACGAAAATAGAGGGGATGGGGAAGCATTTATATCCGAGAATCGAACCAAATACTGACGGAGACGAATTAACGAGTGTTAGCTTTTTTTTTGGGGGGGGGGGGTACGATAGATACTAATTTAGCGTAAAATTTTTTGTTTTAGTCGTCCGACTTTATTAGGCTAGGGCAGACCCGAAAACTCTTAGTCTTAGACATATATCCTGACAACAAAAAATATACAATTCAAAGCCGTATTTATTTAAAAAAAAAATATAAAAATATCTCCGATTATTAACAGCAAATGACTTTATTTATTAGGCTTGGACAGACCCGAAAAAAATTAAAGCAAATATAAAAATATCTCCGATTATTTACAGCAAATGACGTCATCAAAGTCTGCAGTAAATACGAGTTCTCATTCATTCTGTTTACTGACGTCATCAAAGTTTGCTGGTCGTGTCTCGGGAAAAAAAATACGAAACACACCCGGTCGTATTCGAAGCAATATTTACCGGAACCCCCTTTCCAAACTTAACGATAAAAATAATTTTGTTTAACCTATTTGGGAGATATGGTTTTTACAACAGTATTGCCTAGTTCCCTAATTAAGAAATGGGCATTGAGCAGTGGCGCAACCAGCAAAAAATGCTGGGGGGGGGGGCTCACATATAGAAAAAAGACAGTTTATATAGTAAAATATGTATGATGATTTGGTCTGGGGGGCTCAAGCCCCCATGCCCCCTCCCTGGTTACGCCACTGGCCTTGAGCCCCCAAATATACTTGTCTAGGACCCCCAAATATACTTGTCTAGGGCCCCCAAATATACTTATGTCTAGGGCCCCCAAATATATTCTTGCAGATCGCTACCAAAAATGTGCTGCAGCCCTATTTTAATGATTCGGGTCCCGGGTTCAACTCGTGGCTCGTCCAGTTGCCTAACTTTATCTTCCGTGGCCATTCCACTATTTGGCTATGGTTGAGATGAAAACATTCCAATATTTGGCTATGGTTGAGATGAAAACATTCCACTATTTGGCTATGGTTGAGATGAAAACATTCCACTATTTGGCTATGGTTGAGATGAAAACATTCCACTATTTGGCTATGGTTGAGAAATATAAAGGGCACTGCAAACAGCCGTTCCATTAGTAATGTATACGATATGAGGTTAACATCTATTCTTTACAGGGACTTCTAAAAAAAAAAGCATCAATTATGGATATAATAAACGCAGTTTGTTAAGAAGTCTCTAGAACTGATGGGAAACATTTATGTAGTCAGGTAGCGTGTTGTTTGCATTTTACACATTGAAATCAAATTATATAATACAAGATGAGGCGAAACGTAAATGGAAGTCACATGATCAAGAAGATAAATTGTCGCTTGTCTCAGTAAAAAATATTGACTACAATGAAGAAACATTTTATGAAACTCTTAGTTCTATGTCGTGTTGAATTTTATTGATATTCAAACAGCTCTACGTCTTGTTGAAGATGTTGTTGCGAGGTTCTTGTTATTAATTTGTAGTAGGCCTAGATTTTACAACAGCAGTTCTAGATCAAGGCCGTAGACAGGATTTTGTTTTGCGGGAGGGGGGGGGCTGCTGTGCGGCTTGGGTGGGGGCTGTGCGGAGAGTTTTATATAAAAAAAAATTGGAACACAATGATAAAGAAGTGTATTTTATAATAAAATTTGATTTTTAAAATTAATTGGGGGGGGGGGGGCTACGGCCTTGGTCTAGATACAAACTAAAACATGCATCCACATTCCACGATGCCCAAAGCTAGTCTGATCTCACAACTACTTCTACTGTAACACATTTCTTCTATCTACCTATGTCTACCCTAAGCTTACTCTACTAGTTACTAACTTATTTCTAACTTAACGTAATATGGCAACACAAAGATCGCGGGTAAAGGATGGATGTGGTGACCACGCGTGCTATGTATTTGCCATTAGCAGGCATCAAATCTAAGTTGGGCGCTTGGCATGAGACGAGTGTAGGACAAAACCCCCAAAATATAAAGATTGAATAAAGTCAATATTATTAATACTTCTATATATTTACGAAGTTGACCATTGCTAAGGGAAAAGTTTGTCGATATAAGAGATATCATGTCTGTCAACACAGTCTATCATTAGGCATGTTTTTATGCTGTTTTACGTAAATAAAGGATTAGCTTTCGACCACTGTGGCTCTTATGCTGTTTGTTTTACCGTCTGGTATAAAATGTGTGTCTTGCGCGAGAATTAAATTTAAAAGGTATAATAAAGATACGGTCAGTCTTGACATTGGGCTAAAACGTTTAATTTTGTATTTTTTTACCTTGTAAGATAAGCTGCCTTTTGATGTAAAGTTAACAAAAGATTGACTTTTGACTACTGTGACTCGACGGGATAATGCAGCTTATTGGGGTACTTTGAGAAAAAAAAATTCCCTTAAAATACATGTTTTATATATATTTTAATCCAGGTATTATATTTTACAATTTTTAATAAAAATGAGGGCCAAATAATAGATTTTATAATAAAAATAGGGGAGAGGTCCAGTGGGGGTTTTGTCCGCTGGGGGGTTTTGTCTGCTGGGGGGTTTTGTTCATGGGGGTTTTGTCGGTGGGGGTTTTGTCCGGAAACCTTTGAGACACGACCATGAACTTGGGCTAGTAATCAACATGGTCAACTAGGTTGGGAGGGGAAAGTTTCACCTGCCGGGGCCGTAAAGGTGGGGGGTAAATTCTAAACGATTCACTATAATATTTTTCCACAGATTGATTGGTATTTTGTTTGATTGGTATTTTGTTTGATTGGTATTTTGATTGATTGGTATTTTGATTGATTGGTATTTTGATTGATTGGTATTTTGATTGATTGGTATTTTGTTGTACATTATACTTTCAACCTTCTGGCCTAATGATGTTTAAGTTCATTACTGAATTAACCAAATTCTGATGGGCCATATAAATAATAATCTGGTGTCTTACCTGTACTAATAAAAAACAACCTTTATATTACTGAAAGATTTTGTCATATTTGAAATTTTTATTTCATTATTTCTAAAACAATAAATAATCGTATTACGAAAAAAATATAGTAAACTTGACCGGATAGTGTAGAAGCTGAGTAAGCGCGAACCAAACAGACGGAAATGCATGTATAATATGCACACATTTTGTATGTGACATACATGTGCATAATGCCCATAAGCCTTCTTTGGTCTTTCTCAATATCGAACGTTGACAGAGAATAGCTACTGGTACCTACCTTTGAATATTGACAGAACAGCTATTGGCACTCCTAAATTGCTCTCTCTGCAGCTTCTGATAAAAATTCCCGCACAAAACAGTTGCAGTATAAAGAATCCAAATATGATGGAAATTATCCCAATTACAAACGCTGCGAAGAAAACCTCTGTCAAAATAAAAAAAAAAAAAGAATTATGACCATAACGATCTTTCTGCTTTGATTTCTATGTTAACATTACATTTATTATAAGTTAACATTACATTTATTATAAGTTAACATTACATTTATTATAAGTTAACATTACATTTATTATAAGTTAACATTACATTTATTATAAGTTAACAATTTGAACGCAATTAAAAAAAAATAATAGATAGATAAATGGAGACCGATATTGATTCTTTTTGTCAGAGGTTGGGGAAATCTCGAATTAAAGTGCTAGTTGAGTGTCCAGAGTTGGCGGACAACATGGTAGACCAGTCGGGTCTTGCCATTGTTTTGTATGGTATTTTGGACTTGCCGAGGAACACAGCGAGTTAGATCTCAGAGTTCCCAGGACAAGAACTATTTTGGCCTTTATCCAGGGGCGTTATTTGACATACTTTAAAACTTGTAACACGGAAATGGGGGGGGGGGGCAATTTTATGTTCCGTCTCTGGCACCATTTAAAGCTAGTTATGCAACAGATCTAAATGTATCTTTTCGGTTGCGATAGACGTTGAGACAAAATAACAGTGGATGATTGGACCACAACTCTGCCAATTATAAATGTAAACAATGCGTTGTTCATAAACGAGAGCATCAAATTCCATAACACCATAATCTAAAGAACAATCTATGTGTATGCCGATATAGTGGGAGATAATTTAGAAATGAAAAATGGGAACTAAAATACTACACATGGACACATGATGAAATATAATAAAGTGATTATTTACGTAAACAAGGTTCAGACTATTATTCGTTTTTTTTTTTTTCAGATTGAGGCATAGCACGCTTACACAGCTCACAAGTCGTTCGCATGTTTTGAACTGATAATAAATTTAAGGTGCGCACAAAATGTTAACTACTTTCCTAATACGCGCCCCGTTACTTCTCTTTTAAGGGGGCGTATGGTCGTGCGGTAGAGCGCTCGACTGTCTACCTGAAGATATCTGGTTCGATCTCCGATGAGGACCAAGAAAATTTTTCAGGTCTTGGCTCAAGTTCCCGAACTATCTCCCGTGGTACCTCCATGGCCATTGCACCACCGGCACCATAAAAACTGTACCATTAGTCATCCTTACAGGGACTTCACACACTTCTCTTTTACGATAATCATAATTCATAATACATCGCCTAACTGTAAATTCAATGAATCCGACACTAACAATAGGGCCGACCAAATAGTGTTAAGATTAAATAAATGTAGGATAATGTTAAATCCAATATCTGAGAAATTAAAGCTACCTACTCGATGAGCCCGTTAGGTTAGCATTGGCTCGGCAGTCATTTGTACTGGAAAAACAGCTGACAATTAGACCTGCAGAATGGACAAACAGTTGATAATTAGACCTGCAGAATTGGACAAATTAATTAGTCCTGCAGAAACTGAGATGAAGGTAATCCTCGACATATGTGTGTGTGTGTGTGTGTGTTTGTGTGTGTATATGTGTGTGTGTGTGAACGTTTACCTTTGTTGTATATCACGCTGACAGAATTGGAAGTAATTAGATCTTCTGTTATCTCCGACCAATAGGGTGTGAACATCCCAATGGCCATCATGACGAAGGCCACCACATGAATGCAGAAGGTTAGCGCATAGTAAGTGGTGGGTTTTGTAGATTTCTTGCTTACTCCAAACATGGTGAAGAGATCAATTTGATTTGTTTGTTTTTTGTCCAATGATCTAATGAAAGGTTACATCTGTAGATAATAAAATAAAATTAGTTCAGGTTTCAGTTCTCAGCATTCAACTCATGAACCCACCTCACTACCACAGTATATATTTTACTCTTTATTTCTACAGCATACATTAAATAGCTGGCATTGTTCTTACTTGAGTTATTTATCACAATGTTATTGCAAGAGCCAAGTTTAGCCTATGTGCAGCCAGTGTTCCAGCATTTTGCTGATAAATTAGTTAAATAGTTTCTTATTCATAACTGATTTACAACGATAAATGTTTTGAACAGGTATGATAACAAAACTTCAGTGTATTCATTTACACATTAATAAATTCCGTAAAACTATGTCGTACATTTCACAATCATTAAGCTGTACACTACTAATTGAGTAGCGTATGTTTGGAACAACATTGCGTGAAACGATGACATAGACGTACATGTATTTTTTTTATGATGGCATAATTTAGCCGCCCCTAACAGTCGGTGTTAGGTACCATTGTCAGGCACGGCGATGTCCCTAAAAACTGCCTGCCCTTAGTATTCTGTATTTAGGAGGGGGGGCACTCAAGATTTTCTTTTTTTTAAAGGAATAAATAATTCATGTTTAATAGTACACTAATCACACAAACTTGCAACTTGTCACAACTTTTAGTGTAATCAGTGTTACAACATTTAGTTAATTATTGGTCAAACTACAGAGCCAAACAATGAAAGCGCTAATACATATGGTCGCTGTTATGTAGAATTGTGTTTTATTTTTTTAGCGGGGGGGGGGAGGATTAGGAGGAAGTCGTGGCTGGGGAGGGGCAATTACTTTTTTTTTTCTTTAAATACTCCATATAGTATATATAGTATATAGTACAAAGTATATAGTATATATAGTAGGCCTATATAGTATGATATAAGCTCTTAGCCGCTCCTCGTCCTCACATTTTCACACACTGACAAATTAAATTAGTTGCTCAGTTTTTTATTAGTTACAAATTATTTGAGATTTGTATTTCTCATGCATAAAACCAAATAACTATAACATAAATTTCCAATAAAATTCATTAAAAGAAAAGTTACATGTATTTTAATTTTGCATTAATGTTGATTAATTATCATAAAAATAGAAAGTTATAGGCACTTACCTAAATAATATTATTTTTCACGACATACCTCATTTGTCTAGAAATGTTCAATCCAGACTACTGTGTTTACTGTTTCCAAGGTCTTCAAAAGAAAGTATTCCTACACCCCTGCTAATGTCCCCTACCCCACCCCCACTCCCATATACATAATGCCAATGTAGAACACACAAAAAGAAAGTTAACGTTTATCAATGAAAGGACGTAAACACACATTCTAACATAAACACACACTACCACACTCAGTCACAGGTAAACGCAAACCGTAACGAACGACGTGTACATATCAAAACGAAGGTACCGTGACAATGACTTGTGTACAGCAGCCCGGCGCTTGTTGAATGAATTCAACACTTTGATCAAACATAAACTCATCTAAAGCAGGTGAGGGCGGGGCGTGGTGAAGGGGCCAAAATCGATATCGTAAACAGCACATTAAAATATATTATTGATTTACCAGATATCCGTGTCTGTTAAAAAATTATACGTCAATAAACAAGACTATACACAAAATTATACGTCAATAAACAAGACTATACACAAAATAAAATTATACGTCAATAAACAAGACTATACACAAAATAAAATAAGAAATAGTCATACACATATGACGGCCCCAACCCCCCCCCCCCAAACTCCCAACTCCGCTTTTCCAATTAAGAAAGACCTGAGGGTCCCGAGCTCAAACTCCTATGAAAACAAAAAGGGATTCTTTCAGGTCTTAATAAATGCTCTCTCCATGTCTACCTGTGTGCCTCCTTGGCCATTCCACTACCAATTATGGTAGGGATGAAGGAAAGGCAAATCAACTATTCCCAAAGTGATTCACAGATCTAAGAGTTAAACATCTCATCCTTACAGTGACTTCACAGATCAACATCTCATCCTTACAGTGACTTCACAGATCAACATCTCATCCTTACAGTGACTTCACAGATCAACATCTCATCCTTACAGTGACCTCACAGATCAACATCTCATCCTTACATTGACTTCACAGATCAACATCTCATCCTTACAGTGACTTCACAGATCAACATCTCATCCTTACAGTGACATCACAGACCAACATCTCATCCTTACAGTGACTTCACAGATCAACATCTCATTCTTACAGTGACTTCACAGATCAACATCTCATCCTTACATGGACTTCACAGATCAACATCTCATCTTTACAGTGATTTCACAGATCTAAAAGTTAAACATCTTATCCTTACATGGACTTCACATATCTAAGAATAAGATAATAATAATTTTACACATTAAACAGTTTATCCCTTTTCCTGTGTGGTGTGTGTGTGTGTTTGTATATGTCTGTGTTTGTATGTGTGTGTTTGTATGTGTGTGTGTGTTTGTATGTGTACTCGTAGTATACGTTCATTAAAAAAAGTTAAAACTTCTAAAAAACAACCAAATTTTTGCACAGGTAAATTCTTGACGTTTGGTTTACTTGCTTCAATATTCTTTAGTCTATTACGTCTCATGACTTTGATGCTTTTAGCAGACGTTTTGTTACCTTAACGGGGGGCTCTATGTCTCTTTAAGCGGACACTTACTTTGCCAATGGACGCCTTGTTCATGGACTGCCTGGCAAGATTTGAAAATAATATGTTATATGTTTATATTTCTATATGTGTATCATTCTAAGTATAGCCTGCATGAGATTTCGACAGACTCCACGTTTCGCTCCGCCCCTTCCCCATATATTATGAAAAAACGAACAATTAATGTAAACAATATACATTTATTAGTTAACTAGTATATATATATATATATATATATATATATATATATATATATATATATATATATTAGAGTGGTCCAGAAAAACAAAGTAACAGATTTAAGTTGTCCACAAGGTTATTTCTGTTCTTTATTATGTTAATAACAATTGTGCAAAATTTTAATGAAAATAAATAATATTTACAGGTCAACCCATTTGACAGTTTTTTGGGTTATCTCAAATGAAATAGTTATTGCCAATTATAGTTGATGATCGATTTAAAACTTAAGGTTAAAATTTTAAAGTAAATTAAAATTAAGAAATTAAATTAAAGTTGTAATTAAAAAATGTAACTAAAACTTACAATCTAATGAAAACCTTAGTTTTAAAATTTGACAGTTTCACAGTGGATAATCTATGACGACGACATAAGTGATGTCTTTGATGGAGTTGGGAAATTCCTGCGATGGTTTGCAACCAATCGAAGAATAAACTGTTTCTGTTCCTCATTCTTTGTCAGTGTTTTATTGTATTTCTCAATAAGACTGATTCCCCTTTCAGCTACATCATTTACAACTGTCATGTGTGCAGCCAGTTCATAAAATTTCTTGAAGACTGGATCAGATGTCCACTGTCCTGGTGGTTTCTTAAGGAATGTCTGAGACTTTTCTTTGCCTTCTTCCATGAGGACATCAAAGAAAGATGTCGTCCTTTCTGTCACCAGGTCCTCCAATTTCAACTGTTCAGATTCACTTGTCAACTTTACACGCCGAGGGATGTCTGCCAATGCTGGTCGAAGTAGATTTTGTACCATCTTTTCTTTGATTGATGCTGACACTCTGTCATCTAAAAGGGCTATGCCAACCAAATGTTCAGAGAGAAACCAGAGGTGCCTTGAAAATGCTTCATGTGCCTTGCTGGCAACAGTCTTATTCGGATAGGTCTTCAGATTTGATAAAAATTCGATGTCATTGAGAGGGCTCGGATTGCAAGGGGTGCTTCGTTCCACTGTTTTACATAAACAAGACTGACAAAGAGAGCCAAACCTGTGATATTCTGGGATTCACGAACAGTCAACTTGAACTGAGTCTTAAAAAGAAAGATTTTCAGTGCGTAAATGGCTTTTGCCATCCATCTCGCATGATGTGTTGGACCGGGAGCTCGAAATTTCTCCTTGTCTTTGTGTCCACCAAGAAACCAGAAGGATAAACGTAAAAATTCCTGATAATCGTCCCTTGGGTGCTGTTTTTCAAGAGCACCTGGTAAATAGACAAGCATTTCCTGTCGCATGTTTTTCAATATTGGATCCTGAAACAGTTCATCACTTGCTGTAGAATAAGCATCTTGGTTCATTGATGGCCATTGTTTCTGAAATCGCTGGAATAGTGCAGTTGATGGACCTTCAGCTGGACCAAACAGAGACTTGAAAACATTTGAAAGGACAACTTCCATGACATGATGACGGCATGCAATCCAGACCATTTCAGTTCCCAGAGCTTCTTCAATTCCAACACATGCGCCCTTATGAAGCCCTGTATTGCTAGCTGTTGTGTCGAATACAAGGCCTTTGATCTGGGAACGCAGATTCCATTTCTCAATTACTTCAATGCAAGCATTTACTTGAGCCTCTCCTGTTCCTCTATCCATTTTTGGAATACCCAACAGTTTTTCCTGGCCATTCCCAGTAACAATAACAGCTATGCGATCCACATTTTCCTTTGATCCATCAATGTCGGGCAATATTTTACCGTCCCAATGCAGCAATAGTGGTCCTGCCAAAGAAAATTCTTTTTCATCCATTGCAGCAGCCCGTTGTCTTTCTTTTATTCTGGATCGTCTGATTGAACTTCGAGATAATGTTATTTCTGAAATGTCATGGCCAAGCGCCTGTGCAACAGCTCCAGCAACAAACACAGCTCCACGGTCTGGGAGGCAAACACGATCCAAAGCACCTACAACTTCAGGGGACTGGAAGATATTCTTAACTTTCTTTTTTGATGATGAAGCACCAGGTGTTTTTCTCAAAATCAAGTTTTTTTAAATTTTCAACGCACACTTTTTGAAATTTTACCAAAACTTCTAAAGATAGAAGCATCAAATTTTGTTTGCTTGTTTTTCAATATATTGTTTACATTTCCTCAATTTTGTTTTTCGAAAAAGTGTTTTGAACTTTTTTAATCTTTTTTTTTCTAACCTACCCCCCATAAAATTCACGTTTTTACATAGGCCCTTAGTAAATAATTTTTATTTTTTTTATTTTTTAATATTTCAAAAAACAAAATTGAGCGATTGTTGGAAACATATCTGTTTATCTATGTACAAAATATCTTTCTTAAATAAGCAATACTTTTTGAGATTTTTCACTTTGAAAAAATGTCAAGAAAGTAGACTTTTTACCTAAAAAAGTCCAAAAAATTTTTTTTTTGACAATTTGAAAATTCTATTGGTCTTCTATTGGTCACTTGATTGTGTGTGCCAAAAATGGTTAGTGTACGTCAATAAAAAATATACCAAGATGGCGGCACTAGAGGAGTACCTTAAATTATAACGTGTCAAAGTCGGACGTAAATCGCAAGCGCGGACACCAGACAAGTAATGTTGATAATGGGTTGACCTGTAGATGTTGCTCGATCAGCCTGAAATTTTGCAGGCCAAATACCTATACCCAATGGACAAAAACAAACCATGTGGGGCAATGATTCTACAAACTTAAACTTTTCAGTATGGTTTTCTGGACCACACTAATATATATATATATATATATATATATATATATATATATATATATATATATATATATATATATATATATATATATTAGGATGTCCCAGAAATGCTCGAAAAATTTTTTTTTTAAATCTTTGGTGTCTCACCCCCTGAAATGTGTCTCTTGGGTACAATGAGTGAATTGGTGAAGTTGTAGCTCATTTGAACAACATTTAGAGGTCCCCCAATAGCTTTTAAAATTCCATTATTAGGCCAACATAAAAATCCAGACGAATCATGGCTCAAATAATTTGCAGTTTTTGATTGCCATAGTTGAATAAAATGAAGTTTAAATATACTTATATTTATCTCATTTGCTACCATTAACTAGATTTGAAATTGTGTGATTCTTAATTAGAAAATGTAATAAATGCTAGAAAACATATAAAATACCTAATGTGCAAAATGTAAGCAATGTGCATATTTTTTGAAGATTTATTTTTTTTAAACTAAGCATGCTAAATTGTCAGGCATCATATCACCAAAAGTTGCTGCAGTGCTGGACAGAACGAACACCAGCATTAGAAAATCAACAATGATACTTGCATCCGCATTCAACGAAGCTGGTGTTCCGACATCTGACACAATATTTTCCAAGAGCACAATGAATCGTCATCGCAAACTTCGTCGTCAACAAGCTGCAGCATGTATAAAAGAAGACTATATTGCCTCAAAATCAATTGTACATTGGGATGGTAAGCTATTGCCCGATGTTACTGGACATGTTACCAACAACGGCGATCGATTACCTGTCCTGCTCTCGTCACTTGTCGATGGCACTACAAAGCTTCTTGGTGTTCCCAAATTAGCATCCGGGTCAGGATGGGTAGCTGCTGATGCAGTATATGAACATATCAAATCATGGAAGTGCGAATCTATGGTCATCGGCGTGTGCTTCGACACTACGGCTTCCAATACTGGAAGACTCAATGGAGTTTGCACTCTGTTAGAAGTAGCCCTGGGACGTAATCTATTATGGATGGCATGCCGTCATCACATGTTGGAAGTACTCCTTTCCGATGCATTCAATGTTGTCTTGGACCATCCACTGGACCAGAGATTTTGTTTTTTAAGAGGTTTCGAGAAAAATGGCCAGAATTAAACCACACACCCGAAGACAGATCCGCTCCTTTAATAATCGTGTCTGATTCGATTAAAGAATTTATTAAATGTCAACTTGAGGTCAGTCATTCATGTGATGATTATTTGGAATTTTTTCTGCTTGCTGCACAAATGGTTGGGTTAGAGGGTGATGTCAGCATTCGCAGACCTGGTGCCCTACATAGGGCAAGGGGATGGCGAAAGCAATCTATGCATTGAAAATCAATCTATTGTTTGAAGGCAATGAAACCATCTTTCAGTTAACAGCTCGAGAATTACAAGGTAATCAGCGCTTTCATCGGTTTACCATATGTGTTTATCTTCAATCATGGTTTTCATGCAGGCTCACCGCAGATGCACCTGTGAATGATATCTTGTTGATAAAGCGTTTATACGAATATGATGATGCTGTTCTTCGATCGACTGGATTGAAAATGATGGTGCGTCACTCGTGGTACTTGAGTCCGGAACTGTCGACGCTTGCTTTATTTTAAACCCTTTTGTCGGACAAAGAAAAAACTGGCCTTGTTCGGACAATGCAATCAGAACGTGGACCACATCTCATAAAAACACTACCAAAAAGTGTTGTTGATTTGCGTGCTTCTACCACATTTTTTGAAAAAACCAACATTGATGCCAGTTTTCTAGATGTTCCTGTTGAAGCCTGGTCAGATACACCATCTTTTAAAGTTGCAGCAGATTTTGTAAAGAATCTGGCTTGTATCAATGACTCTGCAGAGCGAAGTGTAGCATTGATACAAAATTTCAATGACAGTATCACCAAGAATGAAGAACAAAGACAATTTTTGCTCCAAGTGGTTGAAAAACATCGGAAAAATTTTTTCAGAGTGTAATCGTTAACAGCTGGCTAAAATTTAAATTTGAAGAACTTTTTAAAATGTGTGTCTACCCTACAGTACAAAGTACAAAATAAATAGCAGGAATGCTTATTTGCATTGCTTATTATTATTATTTTTCAAGCAAATTGACATTGATTCAAGAATTAACTTGACAAAATGAATAAAACTTTGTTTTTCATAATTTTTTACTTAAAAATTTCAAATTTAAAAATATAAACCATTCAAGATTTATATATTTTGTTTCATTTAATATTATAAACAATACTAAGCATCAATTTGTTACTTAATATATCAGTTTCGCATATAATGCAACATTAACGCTGTATTAGATTTGACCGCGAATGATTGTACACCAAAATCTGGAACTTTAAACCTCTTGGGGGACCTCTAAACATTGTCCAAATGAGCTGAAATTTTGCAGGTTAACTACTGTTACCATACAGACATATTCTGTGGGGTGAGACATCAATATTTCAAAACTTCATTTTTTTGGGACACCCTAATATATATATATATATATATATATATATATATATATTATGAAGGGAGGTAATATGTGTCATCTTTGATTTATCTTTCAGTCCTGCTTATCTCTCCTTGATAATACGGAATCAATACTGTTGTAAAAACGTGTGAAAACGACTGCGAGTGGGATATGTAAGTTCTATTTTATGTTTGATCCTGTCCGCACATTTCATGTTAAATATCTTAACATTATATTTGTTCATGCAAACACTCCATCATACCTTAACTTTAGATCAGTGCATTCAAACAGTCTATCATACCTTAACTTTAAATCAGTGCATTCAAACAGTCTATCATACCTTAACTATAAATCAGTGCATTCAAACAATCTATCATACCTTAACTTTAAATCAGTGCATTCAAACAGTCTATCATACCTTAACTATAAATCAGTGCATTCAAACAGTCCATCATACCTTAACTATAAATCAGTGCATTCAAACAGTCTATCATACCTTAACTATAAATCAGTGCATTCAAACAGTCTATCATACCTTAACTTTAAATCAGTGCATTCAAACAGTTTATCATACCTTAACTATAAACCAGTGCATTCAAACAGTTTATCCCTCTGATATGATCGGCTCATGTGTCAAATTTCTGTCCTTAGTTCGGCATTTCCGTCTAATTCAAAAGCACACTGTGTCCCACGATCTAAAAAGTTTACCTGCCCCAGTATAAATATGTTTATATGACATGACAATAGTTTACCTGCCCCAGTATAAATATATTTATATGACATGACAATAATTTCGACCTAAATATTTCAAACTGTACATACAGACAAGCAAACACATAAACAGAGCCGGTGTGATGGGCCCCGGGGGGGGAGTGGGCATATGCCGAACAGTAGCTTTGCTTAGCCAATATACACTACAGTTCAAATTCTTTGAATTTACCTCTCCGTGGTTTAAGCAATATTGCAAATAAATGCATGGAATTGTGTGGGGATCACCCCCCCCCACACACTGCCCGTTTTTACAAACACTCAAGCACACAAGAGCGCAATAGCACTGAACCACTCACTGAATCACTCACTCACTCAATCATTCCGACACACTGAAATCATTCAAATAATTGACGATAAAGAAAGATAATTTGTAATTCAATTGAGAATCTTTTATTTGGTTCGAGTCTACACCTCAGAACTGAAAGACTTTGTGTGTGGGTGTGTGTGTATTTTTGTACAAGATGCTAATCAACCCCATGGCTAATGGAGTCATCGTTGAATGATTAAAATAATTATTTGAAATACATTTAAAAATAAATGGAGCTACTATTGGCACCTAAACACTGACCTATTTATTAACACAGGGCTGTTTAAATTAAGCTCATTTTTAACTTTACATTAGCCTTTCACACTCAATCAATATTCTTTTCCTATTGTTAAGTATTAGATGCTATACTAGCTGCACCCTGCAAAACCTTTGCATAGAGTTATATCCTCTTAGGCTTAATCGGTAGGCTGGGTTATTTTTGGTTTCGGGCAGATCCGATTTTTTCATGATTGTATTTTAAACTGGAATACCGTTGTAATAACTCTTTACTTTCGATTTAACGCAGAACCCAAATCGATTTTTATATGCTATATGTTATCTGCATACATCTGTTTTCGATTTATACAGAGAAGTTTCAAGAACAAACTACACTGATTAATACGAGAAATATGGAAACTGTTAATTTTTCCATTTTTGACTATGGCTATAAATAATAACACTCAATTATCTCGATGAAATTTTGAGATGAAACAGTTAGAAAAACATTGAAAAGATTAAATGTTCTTAATGTAAAGAGACCAAGGTAATTATATTTTTTCAATGTTTGGGTGCCTATAGCATCAGCCTAAACAAACAAATGTCACAGATAGTCAAAGCAACATAATACAACACAACACATTACACGTCAATGACTGTAGCATTTTAATTATCACCAGAATATAATAATTTATAAATATTTCTGTCAGCCGTTTTAGAGTTCTGATTCATGTTAGATTACATTGCATTGTTTGTCTCCGTGAAATAGATCTGTCAATGTATATAATTATCTTTAACATAAGTAGAACATTTGAACTCTAGATATTTATTGCAATGGTTCAGAACTTTCTTATGAACAAATGTTACCCCCTCTGCAAAATTTTAAGTACATTAAAAAAAAAACACAAACTATATGTCATGGATGTGAGATAACTCTAGAGGTTAACTTTAGAAAAAAATAGCGAAACAAATCTTTCATGGTAGACATACATATATATGTAAGACTATAATAGCTGTGAATAACACGTCACTAAGTCAATATCTATTAATAGCATTATGATAGATTTACAAGCTGTGACCAGGCATACAAACAGAACAGGCGGTACAGGACAGACAGATGCACTGTGCCCAGCTACATAATGCAACATTTGTTCTTGGGCGTCATCGAAGAGGCCGAGTCACGAGATAAAGGATCGTTGAGCTGGTCACCGGTGTCAATGGTATGTGGGTAGTGATCCTCCATGTCCCCTGGGGCTGGCAGTGTCCGGCGATTTGGCTGGGTCTTGAAATCATCGTTATTGTAACCTAGAGAAAACAGTACAAATAAAATTACACTAAAAAGTGAGTGACCTAGGTGCATTATGACTCCACCACATGCTAAAATAGTGAGTGGCCTAGGTGCATTATGACTCAAACAATTGCTGAAACAGTGACGGGCCTACGTGTTTTACGAACCCCCCATCACTTGCTAAAATAGTGAGGGGCCTAAATGTATTATTAAGCCACCAGTTGCTTAAACACCCCACAAGGAGACCGCAGAGCCGTACCCAGGCAATTTGGCGCCCTAGGCAGTCATCTATTGGGACATCCGCCCCTTCTGCATGAACGTTTTTTTTCTAAAATTTGGCGCCCCTAGCACTTTGGCGCCCTAGGCAGCTGCCTATGTCGACTATGCCCAGAGCCGGCTCTGGGAGACCGTCACATGCTGTCCTTGAGATGAGTACTAACGTTAATGTGAAAGCTAGGAATAGTTTTGTCAAGAGTCGAGGTCACAACCTGGGAATTTCGAGGTCACTGGCTTGCAGAAATAAATTACCCTATTCGCAACAGCAAACGTTCTAAGGCGAGACTGTGCCATAATAAAATCAATCGCAAAGCGCGAGTCAAAGTCTCCTAAAGTCCACGGCTTGGACTGTGTGGCTTTTTATCATGTTACAGGAAATGACCGTAATGAAACATATAATGTATCACATTAATGCAAAATACTTACTTTCTTTCCAAAACCCAAATAAAAATCCCGGACCTGGTGGCTCAGGCTCTGCTGCTCTGAAAATAAAAAAAAGTAGTGCACATATAACAATTTGTCATCATTAGAATGTAGTGCAATATAACAATAAGTCATCAGTAGAATGTAGTGCACATATAACAATAAGTCATCAGTAGAATGTAGTACACATATAACAATATGTCATCATTAGAATGTAGTGCACATATAATAATAAGTCATCAGTAGAATGTAGTGCACATATAACAATAAGTCATCAGTAGAATGTAGTGCAATATAACAATAAGTCATCATTAGAATGTAGTGCAATATAACAATAAGTCATCAGTAGAATGTAGTACACATATAACAATATGTCATTATTAGAATGTAGTGCACATATAACAATAAGTCATCAGTAGAATGTAGTGCACATATAACAATAAGTCATCAGTAGAATGTAGTGCACATATAACAATAAGTCATCAGTAGAATGTAGTGCACATATAACAATAAGTCATCAGTAGAATGTAGTGCAATATAACAATAAGTAATCAGTAGAATGTAGTAGTGTAGTACACACATAACAATATGTCATCATTAGAATGTAGTGCACATATAACAATAAGTCATCAGTAGAATGTAGTGCACATATAACAATAAGTCATCAGTAGAATGTAGTACACATGTAACAATAAGTCATCAGTTTAATGTAGTACACATATAACAATAAGTCATCAGTAGAATGTAGTACACATATAACAATTAGTCATCAAGAGAATATAGCACAATATAACAATTAATCATCAAGAGAATGTAGCACAATATAACAATTAATCATCAGTAGAATTAAGTACACATATAACAATTATTCTTCAAGAGAAGTAGTACACATATAACAATTAGTCATCAGTAGAATGTAGTACACACAGTGCTTTTCTGTGCCAGTACGCACAGGTACTGTGTACCGGAACCTTTTTCAATGTGGAGAAAAGATATTACTTTTATTGTATTTTAACGCTCATTATTAATTTATTATATTATTAATTTGTTGAAATTTAATTATTTTAAAATTGCGCGCAATAAGAATTAAAATATAAAATGGGAAACTGCTTTCCGCACACACTCGTAATTACAAAAATAGCACTGAGTACACATATAACAATTAGTCATAAGTAGAATATAGTACACATATGAATAACAATTAGTCATCAGTAGAATGTAGTTCACATATGAATAACAATTAGTCAACAGTAGAATGTAGTTCACATATGAATAACAATTAGTCATCAGTAGAATGTAGTAAACAATAAAGTATACCTATGAATAAACACTAGATATCAGTAAATTCTAATTTACTTATGAATAATAATTTGTCATCAGTAGAATGGTTGAAAGCAGAACCGTTCTTAGTTTGCAGGGGTTATAGGAAAATATATTTTGGGACCCTAGGCAAAAAATAAACATTGGGGGGCTCTTGACAAAGGCACATCTGAGGGAGATATTTATCTGTGAAAACTGGCCCCACTAACTCCCTTTCCCAGTTGACAGGGACCCCAGATACGTGCTCATATTGCCTTTCATTGTCATTGGTATTACTATCAGCTGTATAAGCTTTCCAGAATGTGAACGTTAGTCACAGCAGAAGTTCCTGCATAGTCGCCTGTGAACGAAAGTCACAACAGAAGTTCCTGGACAGTCGCCTAGTTTTGCCTAACCATAAAAACGGTTCTGGTTTAAAATGACAACAAGAATGAGTTTATGTATGGTCCCACATCGAATCATTAAACATTATTGGAGTATATTAGTAGTACTCTTTCTTTATGTTTACATTATTAGGACCGAACCTTTAGGATCCGTTGCTCACAACGAGAAGTAGGGAAGCTGTCACGACTCCTTAATTGTTTGCAACAAAGGGACTTGGTCTCTGCATCAGACAGATAACACTCGTAGCATTGCATTTTTAAAATTCATTTTTAAATTTGATTTATGTTGCTGTATGTATTTCTGATTAACATATTCAACTTGTATGTTGTTGTATGTATTTCTGATTAACATATCCAACTTGTATGTTGTTGTATGTATTTCTGATTAACATATTCAACTTGTATGTTGCTGTATGTATTTCTGATTAACATATTCAACTTGTATGTTGCTGTATGTATTTCTGATTAACATATTCAACTTGTATGTTGCTGTATGTATTTCTGATTAACATATTCAACTTGTATGTTGCTGTATGTATTTCTGATTAACATATTCAACTTGTATGTTGCTGTATGTATTTCTGATTAACATATTCAACTTGTATGTTGCTGTATGTATTTCTGATTAACATATTCAACTTGTATGTTGTTGTATGTATTTCTGATTAACATATTCAACTTTTATGTTGCTGTATGTATGTCTGATTAACATATTCAACTTGTATGTTGTTGTATGTATTTCTGATTAACATATTCAACTTGTATGTTGCTGTATGTATTTCTGATTAACGTATTTATGTTGTATTTATGTTGTATTGTTCAGGTTTACTTTTTTTTCTTCACATGTTGATTGACACATTGAGAGACACACTAGCGCAAACCTACACACAAACACACCATAAACAATACAGTCAAAACTAAACAGAAATGAATCAATCACTTTAAACAGTCGTTCAAGCTTGAAAATGTCTCATGAAGACATTAGGTATTTCTTAGTGCTAGAGAGTTAATATACAAGCACCGACGACCTTAGATATTGCGGTTAATGGAGGGGGAGGGGGGGCGCTGCTAGTAAAAGATAACATTGAAAGAGGGAGAAGATGGGATAACGATTAGTCATGAGAAGTTAGTGTGGAGGCGGAGGGTTTAGGAGACAAGACCGATTTTAATTGGAGATAATCGTTACTGAAAATTTCACAGGTGATTAAAATAAAATTGAAAAAAAAGGGAAATCAATGCATTACTTTTTAATTGAAATTTAATCTTCAATGAAACTTTGCCTTCCGGATTTAAGTTCCCTGGCCGTAGCCTGTTTAAGCCCTGTGGTACTTATAGATCAATATCTCAGTCAAATTATGTCTTATTACCTCAATATCTCTATGCAGTTAATTGCAGTAGTCTAGTTTATTGCACGTTTATAATACAATTACAAAAGTAAGCAATTGACCACTTTGTAAAATGATCTCAATTTTTGTTTCAAATTGAACATTTCTTACATGAATGAAAAGATTACATTAAAAAAATGAAAACAGTAAAATTAAAATTGGCCAATTTTTTTCATTTTCTATGGCTCATTAGAAAGTAAATCTAATAAATGGGTATACTATATTATATTAAAGTCAGTTAAATACATAGATATATATTTATAGTTTTAAAGTTTTATAAGTAAAGTGTAATAAAGTCATGAAGACTATTATCGTATACTAAGATATATGATTTTTCGACAAGTAGTAAAGATATTAAAAAGAGGAAGTTGGTCAAATCTATTATATACAACAGTATTGAATTGTGGGTTTTAATTTAAAACCATTTATTTAAGCCTGTAAAGAATTAATAGTTGGAGGAATATTTACAACATTATGAAGAGAGTATTAGTCAGTATTCTAGAAGATCTGATCTTAGACATCTAACGCATGGATCTGTTGCTAGTTTATTTTGCAGAAAGAACTTAAAAAAAATGATTCAAGACAACTCTGACAAACATGACGCGGGGGAGTTCATCCCCTTGGAAATCTTCATCACCAACAATGCCAGACGAGTGACGGAGATTGTCATAGATCTCATCATAAACTTCGTCATAGCACTGGTGGGCGTGGTCAGCAACATCCTGGTGATCATTGTCTACGCCAGGCAAGGGTTCAGGGACAGCGTGGGCGTCTCCATGACAACCATCTCCGCCTGGGACCTCATCAAGTGCACTGGAGGGGTGATGCAGAGGATGGCGGGGCCCATCAGCCTGTGGAGCCCCGTGTACGCCGCAACGTGGACGAACATCTGTCTGGTGGTGTTCAACTACCTGGTGTCCTTCTCCACCTACGTCACCAGCGTGCTGGCCGCTTACGTAGCCGTGGAGCGATGCCTCTGCGTGGTCTTTCCGCTCCACATCCGTTGGCTCATCACCCCGCGGGTGTCCTGGGCCGTCTGCGTCGTTATCTCTGTCGTCGTCTTCGGCTGGTTCGCCGTCATCTTCGGCATCTACGACGTCCTTTGGGTCTGGGACCCGGAGCTCAACGCCACCATCGCCACCTACCGCTTCAGCAGCTTTTCCGACGCAAACAGCGTCGTCTTGTTCGGCTTCTACAACCTCTCCGGCACACTGTGGCCGATGGCCAGTCTGCTGGTCATCGTTACCTCAGCCGGGGTGATATCGAGCAGGCTCCGCGAGGCGTCCAATTTCAGGATGGCGCAGAAGAGATCGACAGCGGACTGGTCGAAGCCTACATCTGGGTCGGGCGTCAAGAAGCTCAGCAGTCGTGACCAGAAGGTCATGAAGATGCTGTTGGTCATCATTGCCATGTTCGTCATCAACCTGAGCCCACGGGTGGCCCACTATATGGCCAAGTCTATCGTCCAGGACTATTACTATCTTAAGAAGTACCACAACCTTGTTCATGTGGTCAGTTACGTCATCCTGTTCTTTGACTTCCTGAACGGGTCGGTCAACCTGATCATATTCATGGTCATGAGCTCATCCTTCAGGGCCACATTTGTCCAGCTGTTTGTCCACTGCAACTGCTCGCTGAGGAAATCTGTCTGACTCCATGTTGCTTTATGACTCATCACTTTGACATTTTTTTTTTTTTAAATTAGGAAAATACTATTTCTCTTTATTAACTCCTAGGAGCAGTACACTGCACATAGATTGAAGCTAAATAAAACAAAACCAATGATAATTGGAGTCAAAATATAACAAAGTCGTATCTAATTCAGTAAAAAAAAAACTCTGATAATGTTATGTGAGCAGAACCATATTCTCATCAGCCATTGGTTTTATGTGAACATTTTTCAAACATAGATGTAAAAAAAAAATAACTACGAAAAAACATTCTGCATTTCTGCTTAATATTTTATGTGTTATTTAACCGTTTTATTATTATACTGCAAAGTATATCAGACTTTGCTATTGTCTGCATGACAATATGTACATTACAATAAGTTGCACATGTGCACATTTATCTAGTGCTACTCTGATTAAAAAGTCAAAAGGTAAATAAGATGTTTAAAGTCTAAACTGACAATCGGGTTCACTTGAAATAGGATGGTTCTATCTCTATAACCACGGCTAGTCTATTTGGCTGTTTGGTCAGTACCATTCCTAGCCACCTTTACTGTCCCTACCAAATGTCCGGTAGGTACTGTAAGTTGGGTGGACACTGAGGGACATCAATCGGACCCAAGTCTCGGTTCTCACTCAGGACTCTTCGGTTAGTAGTGGAGATCTCTAGCACACTTTACAAAAGCCATTCGGCATTTACTAGATAATTAGCATTACGTAAATGTATTCAATAATAACACAGTTCAACCAGTGTCCACTATTTACCCATCTCTCTATTTCAAAGCTTAAACTACCTTAGTTATTATTTTTAGACATGAATGATTCTCATTGTTAAGATTATATCTTTCATCAGAGATTCTCACATTTTTTTTTCATTAGAGCAATATATCAGTCGACTTATTAGTGTATTATCTCTAACGCTATAAGTTAATGCCCTTTTATAGAAGAAAAATGTTTCATGTTAACATTACTATTAAAGGATTAGTGGATTAGCGGATTAGAAGACAATATCGACTCTGTGTACAAATAAATTTGGGATGCAATAGCTTAAGAATCTATAATTTACTTCATACATGTAGATTTGTACAGGACCGTAGACAGGAAACCTGTTACACATTGGCTCTCTTCCTTACACAAAGCCAATAGACGACAAAAGTGTTTCATGTGAAGGGGGGCCCTCAAAGCTCGGGTGGGGGGCAGTGGGGCTACCAGCAAAAAATGCTGAGGGGGGGCTCACATATAGAAAAAAAATGCTGGGGGGGGGGGCTCACATATAGAAAAAAGACAGTTTGACAGTCTTTTAAGTAACTTTATATAGTAAAATATGTATTGAGGATTTGGTCTGGGGGGGCCACTGGGGGGGGCATGACAAGTTTTATGCCTTCTCTCCACTTGCCACTGCCCTGATTAGTTGATTTATTTATTAGACGAGAGTAAAGTGAGAACTAAAATGTTTTTTTTTTTTACTGGCTGACGATTTGATAGTTCAATCTACACGCAGTGGATTTAACTACCGGGCTAGTTTAGTCATCTACTAATGTCTCCCGCACTGCCTCCACGGTCTTTGAACTACTAGCTATAGGGAAATGAAAGGTCAGTACTACCTTCGGTCGTTTAGCGCAGACATGTTCTAATACATTCAGTCGTTTAGCGCAGACATGTTCTAATACATTCAGTCGTTTAGTGCAGACATGATCTAATACATTCTGTCGTTTAGCGCAGACATGATCTAATACATTCTGTCGTTTAGCGCAGACATGATCTAATACATTCAGTCGTTTATCGCAGTCATGATCTAACACATTCTGTCGTTTAGCACAGACATGATCTAATACATTCTGTCTCTTAGCGCAGACATGATCTAATACATTCAGTCGTTTAGCGCAGACATGATCTAACACATTCAGTCGTTTAGCCCACGTCATCTATGGTAAGCACATACTCGGGCGTTTTGGGTTTCTCGATTACTTGTTTCTGCATCGGACTACGTCGCTCTGGTAACGACGTCAACAATCTGTGAAGACAAAAATAAATTACCGTTAGTTTTATTTTTAGATTATTTTAGGTTTCTTGTTTATTTTGCACTACTGACATATATATATATATATACATGGGCGTATTCATGCGGGGGGGGGGCAAGGGGGGCATTTGCTCCCCCCCTTACATTTAAAAAAATGTCATAAAGTTTTTATTTGCCCCCCCCCTGGAAAATATTTGCCCCCCCCCGGGAAAATTCCTAGCGACGCCCATGTATATATATATATATATATATATATATATATATATATATATATATATATGTGTGTGTGTGTGTATGTATATAATAATCTGTTCATGTCCTTTGGGGCCACAAGATGGCGGCAACATTTACTGAATGATACCATGCAGGTAAGATACGTTTCCCAACTGGTCAGCCATACAAGATGTCCCTTACTTAGCTGCCAGTTATGACATTGTCCTGCCATATGTAGAGTGAGCAACGTACATTGTTACATACGGTAGGAAAATATATATGTATATGAAATTGTAACAGTATCTATCTATCTATCTATCTATCTATCTATCTATCTATCTATCTATCTATCTATCTATCTATCTATCTATCTATCTATCTATCTATCTATCTATCTATCTATCTATCTATCTATCTATCTATCGATATCTTAATGCTTGATTTTCCGTCTATATGTCTGTCATTCAGTCTGTTTTTTTTTGTCTCTTTGTCTTTTTGTAAATGTTGTTATATCTGCAATTTCTTTTACATATTTGTCTGTTAGTCTATATGTTATCTGACTTTATCTGCCGTTTCAATATTTGTCTTTCTATCCCGATTTCTAATTATAATTATATCTGTTTATCTTTTTTAAAGTCTGTCTTTAATATTTCTTTTTGAGTCTTTTTCTGTATAGTCCACAAATCTTTGCGAATCTAACATTCCCATTATTTCTCCCATAAACTAATAATTAACGGTGAACTCAATAAGCTTATAGTTGGATCATCAAATCGTAAAAATCGTACTTGGGGTGTTGGTGTGGAATGGCGGATCCAGGAGCCTCGGGGAAGGGGGTCCACTAGAAGAGGAAGTAATCTATCGTTGATTCGATTTTTCCCCCAAAATTCCCCGCGCCTGGCACCCGACTAATTATTTTCTCTCTTTGAAGTAGGTGTAGATGATATCATTTCCTGTGCCACACGATCATTTCCGGTGCCACACGATCAAGGGTGGCAACTCGAATGTGTGAACAAAAATTATTCGGGATGTAGAATTATTAAACTTTCAGGTCAGTCGATTCCACCCTGCGCAACAATACCATCCCCATCACTAACATCCCACCCGGTACAACCATAATTCCATCACCATCACTAGCACTCTTCTGCGTTGTTTCACGGACCTAGTAGTCATTTCCATTTTCACAAAATATTAGATTCAGTGTCCTGCTGCCCGTTAGATATTTGCGTGGTGACCAATGGAATAGAGTAGTGCATTCTTATCTCATTGGGAGGGGGGTGGGTTCTATGGTTGCAGATCTGTGTCATGGAATTGGTTTTATTTGAACGTCGTTAAAAATAAGTCTTTTGGCCGTATGAAACACTGACAGTCTTCAGTCCATGGTTGTAATTAGGTTATATGATATTCAGACTGTCATTCAGTCCATGGTTGTAATTAGGTTATATGATATTCAGACTGTCATTCAGTCCATGGTTGTAATTAGGTTATATGATATTCAGACTGTCATTCAGTCAATGGTTGTAATTAGGTTATATGATATTCAGACTGTCATTCAGTCAAAGGTTGTAATTAGGTTATATGATATTCTGACTGTCATTCAGTCTATGGTTGTAATTATGGCTGTATGATATTTTGACTGCCATTTTGTCCATGGTTGTAATTATGGTTGTATGATATTCTGACTGTCATTCAGTCTATGGTTGTAATTATGGCTGTATGATATTCTGACTGTCATTTTGTCCATTGTTGTAATTATGGCTGATATTCTGACTGTCATTCAGTCAGTGGCACCGAGAGCCAACGCGGCCCCCAGGGCAAGACATCATTGCGGGCCCCTTAATAAACAATGAGTCGTGGAAAAAATTGACATGGTCGGGGCTGCCGGGCCCCCTTTATGCCCCCTAACAGATGCGGGCCCCCTGGCAATGACCCCCCGCTTCCCCTCTCGGCGGCCCTGCATTCAGTCTATGGTTGTAATTATGGCTGTATGATATTCTGACTGGCATTTGTAATTGTCATACTGGCTGTCTTTCCGTTGTGGGCTTTCTTTAAGACTGCCTTTCACATTGGTTTGTGTTATTCCAATTGTCTGTCATAATGCATGTCTGTCGTAATGGATGCCTGCCAATATGTTTGTCTGGCATTGAACATTTTCTTCAATAAGCTGTTGATATATATTTTTAAGAGTGTCTGTCGAACAATCATACTTTATTACTTTCAGATAACTGTCTGCAATCATGATTTATAGACACTCAATCTAAGTTTCTAGTATACATTGATCTTTTTCAGTCTGTCATCCTGTTAGTCTGTTATCCTATTTGTCTGTCATCCCGTTTGTCTGTCATACTATTTGTCATTCTGTTTGTTTCACATCCTGTTTGTCTGTGATCCTGTTTGTCTGCCATTCTATTTGTCTGTCATTCTATTTGTCTGTCATCTTATTTGTATGTCACCATGTTTGTCATCCTTTTTGTCTGTCATCCTGTTTGTCTGTCATCCCGTTTGTCTGTATTCAGTTTGCTGATAAATCGAAGGAAATGTCTGCATTAAAATTTCCCTTAAACAATTAAGTCAGGATACATGAAGCAGGCATCGAAAATACATGTGGAAAAAAAACATGAGTTTATTTCAGTAGTAAGGTAGAAACATACATCAGCTTGGTGCTAGACAAGGGTAAGGTAGAAACATACATCACTTGGTGCTAGACAAAAGGAAACATACATCAGTTTGGTGCTAGACAAGAGTAAGGTAGACACATACATCACTTGGTGCTAGACAAGGGTAAGGTAGACACATACATCACTTGGTGCTTGACAAGGGTAAGGTAGACACATACATCAGCTTGGTGCTAGACAAGAGTAAGGTAGACACATACATCAGCTTGGTGCTAGACAAGGGTAAGGTAGACACATACATCAGCTTGGTGCTAGACAAACGGAAACATACATCAGTTTGGTGCTAGACAAGAGTAAGGTAGACACATACACCACTTGGTGCTAGACAAGAGTAAGGTAGACACATACATCACTTGGTGCTAGACAAGGGTAAGGTAGGAACATACATCAGCTTGGTGCTAGACAAGAGTAAGGTAGACACATACATCAGCTTGGTGCTAGACAAGAGTAAGGTAGACACATACATCAGCTTGGTGCTAGACAAACGGAAACATACATCAGTTTGGTGCTAGACAAGAGTAAGGTAGACACATACACCACTTGGTGCTAGACAAGAGTAAGGTAGACACATACATCACTTGGTGCTAGACAAGGGTAAGGTAGGAACATACATCAGCTTGGTGCTAGACAAGAGTAAGGTAGACACATACATCAGCTTGGTGCTAGACAAGAGTAAGGTAGACACATACATCAGCTTGGTGCTAGACAAGAGTAAGGTAGACACATACATCACTTGGTGCTAGACAAACGGAAACATACATCAGCTTGGTGCTAGACAAGGGTAAGATAGAAACATACATCAGTTTGGTGCTAGACAAGGGTAAGATAGAAACATATATCAGTTTGGTGCTAGACAAGAGTTATGATTGTTATAGAGCATGTGAAAAATAAATGTATTCTATCGCAACCAAGTAAATGTAATAAATAAACTGAAGGCTCCCCGTGTTAGATTAAAAATCATGTTATTACAGGTTTTGAACAAAACATAATCCATTAGAGTGGAACCTTTAAATAATTTTATGGCTCTGATTTTTTTTCTACTTTCTATAAATGTATGAAATATTTTTTTGTGTGTAAATTACCGTTTAAGTTTATGTATAAATAATAGCGGTGTGTGTTCTGTGTTAAATCGAAAGTAAAGAATTAATACAACAGTAATGCAGTTTAAAATATTATCATGGCTCCATCCCATCTTTATTCGATATTTTTTTTTAAATAAAATCTACAGTTTTAAATATTTTATGTGAGTTTATTATAAAACGTCTCAAATATTAATAAAAGTAATAACAACATAATATCATTCAAATTATTGTTGTTTTTATTCCAACAGATAGAATTTTAAAATTGTCCAACGTAAACAATAGTATTAGTAAAAATCGAGAATTCTCAGACTTATGAGAATAATATAAAAACACAATTCTGCTAATTTCTATACAAAGTTCTCAACTATCTCATTATTTCATTTTTTTTTAAATAAATTGATTTATTTTTAAATTATAAAATAAGATAAAAGAAGATATATTTATACATATTTAATACTTATATGTTAAGTACAAGTGCTACTAAAATAATCGAGCAAATGTTATATAATGTAATAAAAATCACATAAGTTTGTGTGGTTTGGTGGCTTTGTGGTTCAGCTACTTGTATTATTTTTTTGCTGGCTATATATTCATGTTCGATTCCTCGCGCGGTCATTATTTTTATTTCATTTTATTTTTATAATTAAACTTTTTTTGTTGTTTTAATGATTGAAAAGTAACAACAACGTCAAATTAGATATCTTTGACAAAATTTAAAAACATTTTTTTAATTGTTCATAACTTTAAAAAAAAATTGAAAATATGTATCAAGGATGAACGATAGTTTCTCTATGCAAAGGCTTTGCACAGTACAGCTAGTCTAATAAAATAATAGCGATTTTGTGTTCTGCGTTAAATCGAAAGTAATGAATTAATACAACAGTATTCCATTTAAAATAAAATCATGAACATATCGGATCTGCCCGAAACCAAAAATAGCCTAGCCTACCGATCAAGCCTAAGGGGATATAACTCTATGCAAAGGTTTTGCAGGGTACAGCTAGTATACTAAATGTTAATGTTGTAGTCATATGTAAGACTTCAGAACTTCCGAGGCAAATTGTGAAACGAATTTCACTGTATCTCTCATATATCGTACTCTCGGGGTATTTGGCACAATGGGCAATTACACGATTCGCCAATCCATTTACAGTTAACTGTAAAGAGTGTCTTGTATCCAGACGTTCTAAACATTCACTGTCTTGCTAAAAATGGCAACCCTGTAAATAACTACCATTTGTGGACAACACGTTCCACTGTCTTTCTTTGGTCTATTTGTTGGTCCACTGTTTTTCTTTGGTCTATTTGTTGGTCCACTGTCTTTCTTTGGTCTATTTGTTGGTACACTGTCTTTCTTTGGTCTATTTGTTGGTCCACTGTCTTTCTTTGGTCTATTTGTTGGTCCACTGTCTTTCTTTGGTGTATTTGTTGGTCCACTGTCTTTCTTTGGTCTATTTGTTGGTCCAATGTCTTTCTTTGGTCTATTTGTTGGTCCAATGTCTTTCTTTGGTCTATTTGTTGGTCCAATGTCTTTCTTTGGTCTATTTGTTGGTCCACTGTCTTTCTTTGGTCTATTTGTTGGTCCACTGTCTTTCTTTGGTCTATTTGTTGGTCCACTGTCTTTCTTTGGTCTATTTGTTGGTCCAATGTCTTTCTTTGGTCTATTTGTTGGTCCACCGTCTTTCTTTGGTCTATTTGTTGGTCCAATGTCTTTCTTTGGTCTATTTGTTGATCCAATGTCTTTCTTTGGTCTATTTGTTGGTCCACTGTCTTTCTTTGGTCTATTTGTTGGTCCACCGTCTTTCTTTGGTCTATTTGTTGGTCCAATGTCTTTCTTTGGTCTATTTGTTGGTCCACTGTCTTTCTTTGGTGTATTGGTTGGTCCAATGTCTTTCTTTGGTCTATTTGTTGGTCCACTGTCTTTCTTTGGTCTATTTGTTGGTCCAATGTCTTTCTTTGGTCTATTTGTTGGTCCAATGTCTTTCTTTGGTCTATTTGTTGGTCCACTGTCTTTCTTTGGTCTATTTGTTGGTCCACTGTCTTTCTTTTCTATATTTCTTGGTCTACTGCTCTAAATGCGTCGTTTTAGATCGTGTTTAGCTACAACGCAGATAATTAGAACTGAGTATCCGACTTATTCTAGACGAAACTAAATCAATTACCTCGATCATATGGAGCGACGCAACGACAATATTTACAATGCTATTCCTAGAGACTGACTCTGTGACTGCATAGCAACCCTTGTGTCCACTACGGTGTCCGTGTTAAGTGACGTAATCGACTGGATGGACACTTTTACGTGACGATGGCTACCGATCTCTTTGTTTACGTTTCCATTTCTCCCCCGGCATAGGTCACGTGACGATGGGTTTTTCTTTTTTGTATTACACCTCCCCACCCACCAACCTCCCACTACCTCAATCCTTAATATTACTTTATCATTTGTTTGTCCAAATGTGTGCGATGCGTAAAGTTGGGAAACAACGGAAGGAAACGTCTCGTAACAGGACGCAAGAGAAGAGTTGTGATGTTTTGCTCATTATAGGACAACAACGCTTTTTGTGCTCTACATTCAGTGGCTCTCAAGTTTGAATGATTCGCGGCCCCACCTATTAAAAAAAAACAACAATCATATAAGAAAGAAAATTTTAAAGGTTTTACTTTATCTGGTAGTTTATATAATTTTTGGGGACTAAATACAATTCAGCTCACGAACTACCAGTAGGTCACTACTCATATTTCGAGAACCACTGCTGTAAGTTGTTTGTCAGCAGAAGACAGTATGGATCGGCATCCTGAGGTTCACATCTTCATTGCACATCAGCGATTCAGTATAAACCAATCAGCACCGAGCAACGTCTTCAACTGTCAGTTTTGTAAAAAGTGTTACTTTGTGTGTACTGTTACACTTACAAGCTGCATGTGTAAAAAAAAGTAGACGCCACAGAGTTAATCCTAGAAGCAGAGCCTCTCCGGTCTCTGTCTCTCACACACACATACTTAGGCCCCTGCCAGCCTCCACTAACTGAGGCCTCTCCGGTCTCTGTCTCTCACACACACATACTTAGGCTCCTGCCAGCCTCCACTAACTGAGGCCTCTCAGGTCTCTGTCTCTCACACACACATACTTAGGCCCCTGCCAGCCTCCACTAACTGGGGCCTCTCCGGTCTCTGTCTCTCACACACACATACTTAGGCTCCTGCCAGCCTCCACTAACTGAGGCCTCTCAGGTCTCTGTCTCTCACACACACATACTTAGGCCCCTGCCAACCTCCACTAACTGAGGCCTCTCCGGTCTCTGTCTCTCACACACACATACTTAGGCCCCTGCCAGCCTCCACTAACTGAGGCCTCTCAGGTCTCTGTCTCTCACACACACATACTTAGGCCCCTGCCAGCCTCCACTAACTGATGCCTCTCCGGTCTCTGTCTCTCACACACACATACTTAGGCCCCTGCCAGCCTCCACTAACTGATGCCTCTCTGGTCTCTGTCTCTCACACACGCATACTCACACACACCTACAACTTCGTCATTATATAGCATATGACTGTATTAACCGGATCCATAAGCAGATTAGGCCCCTGTGTGTGTCCTTTTTGCGACGACCCTGCTCGTAAGTAAATCCCTGTAATCAGTATTGCAGGTTTGATCAAGCAGTAGGTCACAGAGGGTCACATTCAGGTAGTTTGTTTTATTTTAAATTTACTATCAAGATCTTTACCACATACAATTTAAACGGATACAAAAATAACTTGCAATAAAAATTGTAATTCCATGTCAGTCACAACAAACTCAATCAACAGACTCCCACCTTCCCCCATCGCTTTATTAAATCAATACAAAAATAAAAGCACAGTTTGGTGAGTTATACCTTCTAATTTCCAGAAGGCTGAGTGTAGCCAAAGTCATGGAATGCGCACATTTACAAGAAAATTGAAAAAATAATGTGTACACACCATAATGGTATATAAACCCATTAAGCGAACCATTTGTGCGCTCTGTTGTAATATATTTGATCGCGCTTGGCGATTTGTGTACGCTCTGTGGTAATGTATTTGATCGCGCTTGGCGATTTGTGTACGCTCTGTTGTAATGTATTTGATCGCGTTTGGCGATTTGTGTACGCTCTTTTGTAATGTATTTTATCGCGCTTGGCGATTTGTGTGCGCTCTGTTGTAATGTATTTGATCGCGCTTGGCGATTTGTGTGCGCTCTGTTGTAATGTATTTTATCGCGCTTGGCGATTTGTGTACTCTGTTGTAATGTATTTGATCGCGCTTGGCGATTTGTATTCACGCGCACACGTGCTGATGTTAAATGTAAGATAGACTTGGTATGGTTGTGATATTCACCGGTAATGTCACAGTGACTTGGTATGGTTGTGCTATTCACCGGTAATGTCACAGCTCGAGAATGTTATTGTACTACTTCACGAGGGATTCATGAAGCTGGTCACAGCTGGTCGTATTGATAGGTAAACTAGGTGACAAACAATGGGTTCCCCATCCAACTAAAGGGCCCAATTACATAATTAAACTTCATCACATCTGATGGTAAGATTGCCCAACAGTTACTTAAGTCAAGTTCATTTGAAATCTCTGGAAGTCACCTCCATACGGAATTCATATACATCCTGTTATACATCTCTTGAAGTCCCTTCCATAATGTATTCATATACATCTCTTGAAGTCACTTCCGTAATGTATTCATATACATCTCTTGAAGTCACTTCCGTAATGTATACATATACATCTCTTGAAGTCACTTCCATAATGTATTCATATACATCTCTAGAAGTCACTTTCATAATGTATTCATATACATCTCTTAAAGTCACTTCCATAATATAATACATCTCTTGAAGTTACTTCCATAGTGTATTGTTATACATCTCTTAAAGTCACATCCGTAGTGTATTGTTATACATCTCTTAAAGTCACTTCCATAGTGTATTGTTATACATCTCTTAAAGTCACATCCATAGTGTATTGTTATACATCTCTTAAAGTCACTTCCATAGTGTATTGTTATACATCTCTTGAAGTCACTTCCATAATGTAATACATCTCTTGAAGTCACTTCCATAGTGTATTGTTATACATCTCTTGAAGTCACTTCCATAATGTAATACATCTCTTGAAGTCACTTCCATAGTGTATTGTTATAAATCTCTTGAAGTCACTTCCATAGTGTATTGTTATACATCTCTTAAAGTCACTTCCATAATGTAATACATCTCTTGAAGTCACTTCCATAATGTAATAAATCTCTTGAAGTCACTTCCATAGTGTATTGTTATACATCTCTTGAAGTCACTTCCATAGTGTATTGTTATACATCTCTTGAAGTCACTTCCATAATGTAATACATCTCTTAAAGTCTCACACTAGAGCCTCAAAAGACGTTAGAACGGCTCTGATTAACTTCTTTAAATTACGAACCCGTAAACCTGTAAACCCGTAAACCTGTAAACCCGTAAACCTGTAAACCCGTAAACCTGTACAACAGAGGTCAGGTAAGTAACGTCTCACGCAAGTCCTCTATCCTAACAAACAATGCTACACATGTATCTATACTATATCTATACTATTCTTACAGTCTTTTAATTTTTGATTTTTCAGAGTGTGTTTTCTGTAAATCTAACATGTTAAGGGACCCAGCATAGTTCACATGGCTAGATAGACTATAACTCCGTTGAGATTATTCCAGAAACTCTGACGTCTTTGAATGTGTACACCCCCCTCCCTTCATCGTGCCCAATTCACTTGCACAAGTTCATATTCATGTGTTTAAATACTTGTACGGTGACAAGATAAAAAAAAATCTACAGATGTTTTCACTTCTGGATCTGACTTTTACACACACACACACACACACACACACACACAAATGACAATGACGAGATAGGAAATTAAAGTGATGCACTCAGTAATCATAGAGAGCCGCGTTTGTTATTGATAGGTGTAAAATGTGGGAGAGAGAGAGAGAGTCATGGAAGGAGGTTTGCGGGTTGGCAGATCGTTATCAAGAGCATCAGTTTGACCTACTTGACTTGTTTATTGCCCCCTCGGAGTGCCAGCCAATTAGATTGTCAATAATGTACTGAAAAACTATGTGTGAGGCGGGTACTGAAAAACTATGTGTGAGGCGGGTACTGAAAAACTATGTGTGAGGCGGGTACTGAAAAACTATGTGTGAGGCGGGTACTGAAAAACTATGTGTGAGGCGGGTACTGAAAAAACTATGTGTGAGGCGGGTACTGAAAAACTATGTGTGAGGCGGGTACTTGAAAACTATGTGTGAGGCGGGTACTGAAAAACTATGTGTGAGGCGGGTACTGAAAAACTATGTGTGAGGCGGGTACTGAAAAACTATGTGTGAGGCGGGTACTGAAAAACTATGTGTGAGGCGGGTACTGAAAAACTATGTGTGAGGCGGGTACTGAAAAACTATGTGTGAGGCGGGTACTGAAAAACTATGTGTGAGGCGGGTACTGAAAAACTATGTGTGAGGCGGGTACTGAAAAACTATGTGTGAGGCGGGGGGAGGGGGTGGGGGAGAAGGGAGGGAAAAAAGGGTTAGAAAGTTTAAAGAGAGATAAAAGAAAAACAACAACAATATATTAGTAAGGAAATGTGAGTTAGTGAAAATAATTGCCGTGATGTGAGTTATAGTCAGTGGTAATATAATAGACAAGAGTTTAAGGCGTGACTCTCTGAGGGAAGGTTGCTCTTCATTTGTTAGTCTACAGCTAGAGCCACTACCTATAACAGCCAGTGGCAACAAAGTCCAGCTCAGTCGGCCAGTTGTGGTCATCTGTAACAAACGATTCTCTCTGGTTTGTTTTCTAATCATGTCAGCCGTGTGAATCGATTAGTGTGTCAGGACACTGGGGCGGTTCCCTTTCTGATGACTGGAAGGTGGAGAGTGTCATGTCTCTTAGGAAAGGGTATGTGGTGTGTGTGTGTGGTGTGTGTGTGTGTGGTGTGTGTGGTGTGTGTGTGTGTGTGTGTGTGGAAGACACCACTTATGGATGGGGGCGGGGAATTAGTCTTATGACCTTGAGGCTGATGCTATAAACGAAAAGGCAATATAAAAAAGTATGTGGGACATAGTTTAAGAGAATATTATTAATCACCGTGGAAATATAACAAGGAGATTTTAACAGCTGCCCAGACACGGACAACGATATTTAGCAGCAGAATGATGGTAAGGGGAAGCGTACTACAGCACCGGCGTTCTTTGGTTTGAGGTCGAACATCTAGCCCATGCAAATTACGGTCTACGGGTGAAGTAAGATTCATTCGCGTTCCTCTCTCTTTTGAAATTTCACTTTTACCAAAATGGCGGTTTTAAAAGGGTTATATTTATGTTTTGGCCGTTTTTGCTAAAAACACCCGGCACCGCTGATCTTAGCAGACGACCGGAGATACAGTCTCCTGCACCCACGTACATGATTGTATGCAAAGTGGGAAGTCCACAGTCACAACGCTATTAATAAAAGATACACATATTTACCCTGTAGATTGAAAATAGTTCAATAAAACAACTAACACGTTTTCACCTTGCACTATACACATTTTCTCTTGTAAAAATATTTCGGGTTGAAAAAAAGGTTCATTTTATGCAACAGTCGGTTGTGTGTGTATGTATGTGTGTGTATGTGTGTGTGTGTGTGATGTCCCTGTAAGGATGAGATAAAATATCTTTGATCCTATAAACCAATGTTGGGACAGTTTTTGTGGTGCCTTTCTTTCACCTCATTTCCAATCATAGCTGATAGTGCAATGGCCATGGAGGCGCCAATGGGGATATCTCTGAGACTCAAACCATCACCAGAAATATACATTGGTCGAACAAGGGACATTCAGGTTGACATTCTAGCGCTTTACCGCACGACCATTCTACCCATGCAGAGGTAGTATCTCAAGCTACAAAGATGCGACAATATGTTAAAACGATGATTCCTCATACACTGGTGACACTATGTAAAGACGATAACTCCTCATCATACACTGGTGACACTATGTAAAGACGATGACTCCTCATCATACACTGGTGACACTATGTAAAGACGATGACTCATCATTGTACACTGGTGACACTATGTAAAGACGATGACTCATCATACACATTTGATGGTAAGTAATAGACGGTAGTTATGAAAGTTAAATTGTTAACGTTCTCTGTGCATTGTACAGAAAAATTAATAAATATTATTTAAACAAAATAAATGTCCCCCCCCCCCTTAGGGTCTCAAGTATAAAAGATGTATCTTATACAACGGATTGTTTTATTAGATGTAGGAAACGTGGTAGTTTTTTTTTTATAACGGATAAAACGGTAGTACAACATATTCATAAGATCTAGCTACTAGAATGACTTAATCATAAAAAAAAATGGATGAAGTAAAAAAAAATAGGGGGTGTATCAAGAAGAAACGCCCATCATTCGTTTCCGGTAATCTACTCTCAGCCAACGTATCTTTTTTCTGTAAATACCAAACCGTTGGTACAGAGAGTATATTTCTTTTATTTTTCTGTATGTACTGTATTATATTCTATATTTCGTTGGTGTAATTGTTAGTATGTCAGTCGAAGACAATTTCTTTGTCACGCTATGGGGAATATTGTATTCACCCATGTGATTGATTGTATCCCAAACTGACACTCCCCATAGACTCATCCCTCCGCCGTGACACACCCCACTTGTTCAAGACATGTTTGTGCTGCTTCACTATCAAATCTTCTGTTGTATGTTTACTCTGGCAGTCTCCGAAACATGGCGTGCTACTGTCAGAGCAGCAAGAAGACATATCAATAGATCTAAGTGTCTGGTCAGACATCGAACCAATTAATTCACTTCTCACGACAGCCAGGTAGTGACGCAGACAACCTGCATGCAGTGGTGTCAGATTACGCTATTTTTTTTCGCTCCGAAATTAGCGCTGAAGACTATTTCCTAAGTAGCGCAAACCAAAATTGATAATTGGGGCATTTTAAGCTAAACCAGCTTAACCCACGTCTCGATCTAGATATATTATATATATATATATATAACAACCATGTATATGAGAAGCATGTTGACGTTTAGGTAGACCCCCCCCCACCACCTTATTATGCAGTAGCTACAGAAACATTAGCAGGTTTACCCAAAAGAACTAAAGGGATTTTATTTACTAAAATGTATTAGAAGCATCGCTCTGAGAGTCATATTAGGCTAATTCTAAAGGGACGGGTGTTCGAGTGGTGTAGGTCGCTTGAGTGTCGACTGGAGGGTCCAGGGTTTGAATTTCGATGAGAGCGTTGGGACTTCTCAGGTCCTGGTGAAAGTTACCAAGTGTACCTATTTTTAAAAGGGTACCTGCCCATAAGTTGGGGAAGTAAAGGCATCTGGGCGTTGTGCTAACCACACAATCCCTTCATATGTTAATGAAACAGATGAATTCTACACTTCATCTACCCTCATGGGCTCTTAGGGGCTTGAACCTTACTTATTAATTGTAAGATCAAAAATGTTAAGGCTATTTTGTGCTATATTATTATTGTTAAGGCTATTGTGTGCTATATTATTGTTGTTAAGGCTATTTTGTGCTATATTATTGTTGCTAAGTCTATTTTGTGCTATATTATTGTTGTTAAGGCTATTTTGTGCTATATTATTGTTATTAAGGCTATTCTGTGCTATATTATTGTTGTTAAGGCTATTGTGTGCTATATTATTGTTATTAAGGCTATTTCGTGCTATATAATTGTTGTTCAGGCTATTTTGTGCTATATTATTGTTATTAAGGCTATTTTGTGCTAAATTATTGTTGTTAAGGCTATTTTGTGCTATATTATTGTAGTAAAGTAAACAAAAAGTTAAGCTCCCATCGAGGCTGATGAGATTTAGAATTCCTCTGTTCCTATAGTCAGGGTATATTAATGGATTATGTAAACAACACAATGCATGGGCGCATTTAATTCACAAACTAGAGGAAGGTTACCATTTAAAGTTAAAGAATTACAATAAACCGAACATAATAGCGCATCACGTGCTCACACGTGACCAACAAGAAAAAATAACATTTACATGTCTTGAACAAGAAATAACTGACAAGAGGAATTCATTAAAGTCATCATTAGAATTTAAATGAGCAAAACGTCTTCTGTAACAAGAAATAACTAATTAGTTGTCATGTCAACTATTACAACAGTTACAAATTAGTTTGACATGCCATCAGTTACAACAGCTACAAATTAGTTTGT
The DNA here is from genome assembly GCA_021962125.1 of Bulinus truncatus. Classification (NCBI taxonomy): domain Eukaryota; kingdom Metazoa; phylum Mollusca; class Gastropoda; family Planorbidae; genus Bulinus; species Bulinus truncatus. Next base: position 1,526,218 of record JAGDYQ010000012.1, read on the forward strand.
CATGTCATCTATTACAACAGTTACAAATTAGTTTGACATGCCATCAGTTACAACAGCTACAAATTAGTTTGTCATGTCATCAATTACAACAGTTACAAATAATTTTGTCATGTCATCAGTTACAACAGCTACAAATTAGTTTGTCATGTCATCTATTACAACAGTTACAAATTAGTTTGACATGCCATCAGTTACAACATCTACAAATTAGTTTGTCATGTCATCTATTACAACAGTTACACATTAGTTTAACATGTCATCTATTACAACAGTTACAAATAAGTTTGACATGCCATCAGTTACAACAGTTACAAATTAGTTTGACATGCCATCAGTTACAACAGTTACAAATTAGTTTGACATGTCATCTATTACAACAGTTACAAATTAGTTTGACATGTCATCAGCTACTATAATTACTTATTACGATGTCTACCATCTAAAAATGTAACGCAGTAACGAAATGTCAGTGTGGAAATCATCCATTACTAAATGTATTTAACTAGATAGCATATTTAAGGGTAATAAAAACGACCGAATTTCAGCAATAACAATATGCCATACCATGGTTGACATTTATCAGTACAATACATGGTTGAGATTTATCAGTGAATACGTAGTTGACATCAGTGCAATACATGGTTGAGATTTATCAGTACAATACATGGTTGAGATTTATCAGTGAATACTTAGTTGACATCAGTGCAATACTTAGTTGACATCAGTGCAATACTTAGTTGACATCAGAGCAATACATGGTTGAGATTTATCAGTGAATACTTAGTTGACATCAGTGCAATACTTAGTTGACATCAGTGCAATAATTAGTTGACATCAGTGCAATACTTAGTTGACATCAGTGCAATACATGGTTGAGATTTATCAGTGAATACTTAGTTGACATCAGTGCAATACATGGTTGAGATTTATCAGTGAATACTTAGTTCACATCACTGTATACTTAGTTGACATCAGTGCAATACTTAGTTGACATCAGTGCAATACTTAGTTGACATCAGTGCAAAACATGTTGAGATTTATCAGTGAATACTTAGTTGACATCAGTGCAATACATGGTTGAGATTTAACAGTGAATACTTAGTTGACATCAGTGAATACTTAGTTGACATCAGTGCAATACTTAGTTGATATCAGTGCAATACATGGTTGAGATTTATCAGTGAATACTTAGTTGACATCAGTGAATACTTAGTTGACATCAGTGCAATACATGGTTGAGATTTATCAGTGAATACTTAGTTGACATCAGTGCAATACTTACTTGACATCAGTGCAATACATGGTTGAGGTTGAGATTTATCAGTGAATACTTAGTTGACATCAGTGCAATACATGGTTGAGATTTATCAGTGAATACTTAGTTGACATCAGTGAATACTTAGTTGACATCAGTGCAATACATGGTTGAGATTTATCAGTGAATACTTAGTTGACATCAGTGCAATACTTAGTTGACATCAGTGCAATACTTAGTTGACATCAGTGCAATACTTAGTTGACATCAGTACAATACATGGTTGAGATTTATCAGTGAATACTTAGTTGACATCAGTGCAATACATGGTTGAGATTTATCAGTGAATACTTAGTTGACATCAGTGCAATACTTAGTTGACATCAGTGCAATACATGGTTGAGATTTATCAGTGAATACTTAGTTGACATCAGTGCAATACTTAGTTGACATCAGTGCAATACATGGTTGAGATTTATCAGTGAATACTTAGTTGACATCAGTGCAATACATGGTTGAGATTTATCAGTGAATACTTAGTTGACATCAGTGCAATACATGGTTGAGATTTATCAGTGAATACTTAGTTGACATCAGTGCAATACTTAGTTGACATCAGTAAATACTTAGTTGACATCAGTGCAATACATGGTTGAGATTTATCAGTGAATACTTAGTTGACATCAGTGAATACTTAGTTGACATCAGTGCAATACTTAGTTGACATCAGTGCAACACTTAGTTGACATCAGTGCAATACTTAGTTGACATCAGTGCAACACTTAGTTGACATCAGTGCAATACTTAGTTGACATCAGTGCAATACTTAGTTGACATCAGTGCAATACATGGTTGAGATTTATCAGTGAATACTTAGTTGACATCAGTGCAATACATGGTTGAGATTTATCAGTGAATACTTAGTTCACATCACTGTATACTTAGTTGACATCAGTGCAATACTTAGTTGACATCAGTGCAATACTTAGTTGACATCAGTGCAAAACATGTTGAGATTTATCAGTGAATACTTAGTTGACATCAGTGCAATACATGGTTGAGATTTAACAGTGAATACTTAGTTGACATCAGTGAATACTTAGTTGACATCAGTGCAATACTTAGTTGATATCAGTGCAATACATGGTTGAGATTTATCAGTGAATACTTAGTTGACATCAGTGAATACTTAGTTGACATCAGTGCAATACATGGTTGAGATTTATCAGTGAATACTTAGTTGACATCAGTGCAATACTTACTTGACATCAGTGCAATACATGGTTGAGATTTATCAGTGAATACTTAGTTGACATCAGTGCAATACATGGTTAGATTTATCAGTGAATACTTAGTTGACATCAGTGAATACTTGAGTTGACATCAGTGCAATACATGGTTGAGATTTATCAGTGAATACTTAGTTGACATCAGTGCAATACTTAGTTGACATCAGTGCAATACTTAGTTGACATCAGTGCAATACTTAGTTGACATCAGTACAATACATGGTTGAGATTTATCAGTGAATACTTAGTTGACATCAGTGCAATACATGGTTGAGATTTATCAGTGAATACTTAGTTGACATCAGTGCAATACTTAGTTGACATCAGTGCAATACATGGTTGAGATTTATCAGTGAATACTTAGTTGACATCAGTGCAATACTTAGTTGACATCAGTGCAATACATGGTTGAGATTTATCAGTGAATACTTAGTTGACATCAGTGCAATACATGGTTGAGATTTATCAGTGAATACTTAGTTGACATCAGTGCAATACATAGTTGAGATTTATCAGTGAATACTTAGTTGACATCAGTGCAATACTTAGTTGACATCAGTAAATACTTAGTTGACATCAGTGCAATACATGGTTGAGATTTATCAGTGAATACTTAGTTGACATCAGTGAATACTTAGTTGACATCAGTGCAATACTTAGTTGACATCAGTGCAACACTTAGTTGACATCAGTGCAATACTTAGTTGACATCAGTGCAACACTTAGTTGACATCAGTGCAATACTTAGTTGACATCAGTGCAATACATGGTTGAGATTTATCAGTGAATACTTAGTTCACATCAGTGCAATACATGGTTGAGATTTATCAGTGAATACTTAGTTGACATCAGTGCAATACTTAGTTGACATCAGTGAATACTTAGTTGACATCAGTGCAATACATGGTTGAGATTTATCAGTGAATACTTAGTTGACATCAGTGAATACTTAGTTGACATCAGTGCAATACTTAGTTGACATCAGTGCAATACTTAGTTGACATCAGTGCAACACTTAGTTGACATCAGTGCAATACATGGTTGAGATTTATCAGTGAATACTTAGTTGACATCAGTGCAATACTTACTTGACATCAGTGCAATACATGGTTGAGATTTATCAGTGAATACTTAGTTGACATCAGTGCAATACATGGTTGAGATTTATCAGTGAATACTTAGTTGACATCAGTGAATACTTAGTTGACATCAGTGCAATACATGGTTGAGATTTATCAGTGAATACTTAGTTGACATCAGTGCAATACTTAGTTGACATCAGTGCAATACTTAGTTGACATCAGTGCAATACTTAGTTGACATCAGTACAATACATGGTTGAGATTTATCAGTGAATACTTAGTTGACATCAGTGCAATACATGGTTGAGATTTATCAGTGAATACTTATTTGACATCAGTGCAATACTTAGTTGACATCAGTGCAATACATGGTTGAGATTTATCAGTGAATACTTAGTTGACATCAGTGCAATACATGGTTGAGATTTATCAGTGAATACTTAGTTGACATCAGTGCAATACTTAGTTGACATCAGTGCAATACTTAGTTGACATCAGTGCAATACATGGTTGAGATTTATCAGTGAATACTCAGTTGACATCAGTGCAATACATGGTTGAGATTTATCAGTGAATACTTAGTTGACATCAGTGAATACTTAGTTGACATCAGTACAATACTAAGTTGACATCAGTGCAATACTTAGTTGACATCAGTACAATACATGGTTGAGATTTATCAGTGAATACTTAGTTGACATCAGTGCAATACATGGTTGAGATTTATCAGTGAATACTTAGTTGACATCAGTGCAATACATGGTTGAGATTTATCAGTGAATACTTAGTTGACATCAGTGCAATACTTAGTTGACATCAGTGAATACTTAGTTGACATCAGTGCAATACATGGTTGAGATTTATCAGTGAATACTTAGTTGACATCAGTGAATACTTAGTTGACATCAGTGCAATACTTAGTTGACATTAGTGCAATACTTAGTTGACATCAGTGCAACACTTAGTTGACATCAGTGCAATACATGGTTGAGATTTATCAGTGAATACTTAGTTGACATCAGTGCAATACATGGTTGAGATTTATCAGTGAATACTTAGTTGACATCAGTGAATACTTAGTTGATATCAGTGCAATACTTAGTTGACATCAGTGCAATACATGGTTGAGATTTATCAGTGAATACTTAGTTGACATCATTGCAATACTTAGTTGACATCAGTGCAATACATGGTTGAGATTTATTAGTGAATACTTAGTTGACATCAGTGCAATACTTAGTTGACATCAGTACAATACATGGTTGAGATTTATCAGTGAATACTTAGTTGACATCAGTGCAATACATGGTTGAGATTTATCAGTGAATACTTAGTTGACATCAGTGCAATACTTAGTTGACATCAGTAAATACTTAGTTGACATCAGTGCAATACATGGTTGAGATTTATCAGTGAATACTTAGTTGACATCAGTGAATACTTAGTTGACATCAGTGCAATACTTAGTTGACATCAGTGCAATACTTAGTTGACATCAGTGCAATACTTAGTTGACATCAGTACAATACATGGTTGAGATTTATCAGTGAATACTTAGTTGACATCAGTGCAATACATGGTTGAGATTTATCAGTGAATACTTAGTTGACATCAGTGCAATACTTAGTTGACATCAGTGCAATACATGGTTGAGATTTATCAGTGAATACTTAGTTGACATCAGTGCAATACATGGTTGAGATTTATCAGTGAATACTTAGTTGACATCAGTGCAATACTTAGTTGACATCAGTGCAATACTTAGTTGACATCAGTGCAATACATGGTTGAGATTTATCAGTGAATACTCAGTTGACATCAGTGCAATACATGGTTGAGATTTATCAGTGAATACTTAGTTGACATCAGTGAATACTTAGTTGACATCAGTACAATACTAAGTTGACATCAGTGCAATACTTAGTTGACATCAGTACAATACATGGTTGAGATTTATCAGTGAATACTTAGTTGACATCAGTGCAATACATGGTTGAGATTTATCAGTGAATACTTAGTTGACATCAGTGCAATACTTAGTTGACATCAGTGAATACTTAGTTGACATCAGTGCAATACATGGTTGAGATTTATCAGTGAATACTTAGTTGACATCAGTGAATACTTAGTTGACATCAGTGCAATACTTAGTTGACATCAGTGCAATACTTAGTTGACATCAGTGCAACACTTAGTTGACATCAGTGCAATACATGGTTGAGATTTATCAGTGAATACTTAGTTGACATCAGTGCAATACATGGTTGAGATTTATCAGTGAATACTTAGTTGACATCAGTGAATACTTAGTTGATATCAGTGCAATACTTAGTTGACATCAGTGCAATACATGGTTGAGATTTATCAGTGAATACTTAGTTGACATCATTGCAATACTTAGTTGACATCAGTGCAATACATGGTTGAGATTTATTAGTGAATACTTAGTTGACATCAGTGCAATACTTAGTTGACATCAGTACAATACATGGTTGAGATTTATCAGTGAATACTTAGTTGACATCAGTGCAATACATGGTTGAGATTTATCAGTGAATACTTAGTTGACATCAGTGCAATACTTAGTTGACATCAGTAAATACTTAGTTGACATCAGTGCAATACATGGTTGACATCAGTGCAATACTTAGTTGACATCAGTGCAACACTTAGTTGACATCAGTGCAATACTTAGTTGACATCAGTGCAATACATGGTTGAGATTTATCAGTGAATACTTAGTTGACATCAGTGCAATACATGGTTGAGATTTATCAGTGAATACTTAGTTGACATCAGTGAATACTTAGTTGATATCAGTGCAATACTTAGTTGACATCAGTGCAATACATGGTTGAGATTTATCAGTGAATACTTAGTTGACATCATTGCAATACTTAGTTGACATCAGTGCAATACATGGTTGAGATTTATTAGTGAATACTTAGTTGACATCAGTGCAATACTTAGTTGACATCAGTACAATACATGGTTGAGATTTATCAGTGAATACATAGTTGACATCAGTACAATACATGGTTAAGATTTATCAGTGAATACTTAGTTGACATCAGTGAATACTTAGTTGACATCAGTGAATACTTAGTTGACATCAGTGAATACTTAGTTGACATCAGTGCAATACTTAGTTGACATCAGTGCAACACTTAGTTGACATCAGTGCAATACTTAGTTGACATCAGTGCAACACTTAGTTGACATCAGTGCAATACTTAGTTGACATCAGTGCAATACATGGTTGAGATTTATCAGTGAATACTTAGTTGACATCAGTGCAATACATGGTTGAGATTTATCAGTGAATACTTAGTTGACATCAGTGAATACTTAGTTGATATCAGTGCAATACTTAGTTGACATCAGTGCAATACATGGTTGAGATTTATCAGTGAATACTTAGTTGACATCATTGCAATACTTAGTTGACATCAGTGCAATACATGGTTGAGATTTATTAGTGAATACTTAGTTGACATCAGTGCAATACTTAGTTGACATCAGTACAATACATGGTTGAGATTTATCAGTGAATACATAGTTGACATCAGTACAATACATGGTTAAGATTTATCAGTGAATACTTAGTTGACATCAGTGAATACTTAGTTGACATCAGTGAATACTTAGTTGACATCAGTGAATACTTAGTTGACATCAGTGCAATACTTAGTTGACATCAGTGCAATACATGGTTCAGATTTATCAGTGAATACTTAGTTGACATCAGTGCAATACTTAGTTGACATCAGTGCAATACATGGTTGAGATTTATCAGTGAATACTTAGTTGACATCAGTGCAATACTTAGTTGACATCAGTGAATACTTAGTTGACATCAGTGCAATACTTAGTTGACATCAGTGCAATACATGGTTGAGATTTATCAGTGAATACTTAGTTGACATCAGTGCAATACTTAGTTGACATCAGTGCAATACATGGTTGAGATTTATCAGTGAATACTTAGTTGACATCAGTGCAATACATGGTTGAGATTTATCAGTGAATACTTAGTTGACATCAGTGAATACTTAGTTGATATCAGTGCAATACTTAGTTGACATCAGTGCAATACATGGTTGAGATTTATCAGTGAATACTTAGTTGACATCATTGCAATACTTAGTTGACATCAGTGCAATACATGGTTGAGATTTATTAGTGAATACTTAGTTGACATCAGTGCAATACTTAGTTGACATCAGTGCAATACATGGTTGAGATTTATCAGTGAATACTTAGTTGACATCAGTGCAATACATGGTTGAGATTTATCAGTGAATACTTAGTTGACATCAGTGCAATACTTAGTTGACATCAGTGCAATACTTAGTTGACATCAGTGCAATACATGGTTGAGATTTATTAGTGAATACTCAGTTGACATCAGTGCAATACATGGTTGAGATTTATCAGTGAATACTTAGTTGACATCAGTGAATACTTAGTTGACATCAGTACAATACTAAGTTGACATCAGTGCAATACTTAGTTGACATCAGTACAATACATGGTTGAGATTTATCAGTGAATACTTAGTTGACATCAGTGCAATACATGGTTGAGATTTATCAGTGAATACTTAGTTGACATCAGTGCAATACATGGTTGAGATTTATCAGTGAATACTTAGTTGACATCAGTGCAATACTTAGTTGACATCAGTGAATACTTAGTTGACATCAGTGCAATACATGGTTGAGATTTATCAGTGAATACTTAGTTGACATCAGTGAATACTTAGTTGACATCAGTGCAATACTTAGTTGACATCAGTGCAATACTTAGTTGACATCAGTGCAACACTTAGTTGACATCAGTGCAATACATGGTTGAGATTTATCAGTGAATACTTAGTTGACATCAGTGCAATACATGGTTGAGATTTATCAGTGAATACTTAGTTGACATCAGTGAATACTTAGTTGATATCAGTGCAATACTTAGTTGACATCAGTGCAATACATGGTTGAGATTTATCAGTGAATACTTAGTTGACATCATTGCAATACTTAGTTGACATCAGTGCAATACATGGTTGAGATTTATTAGTGAATACTTAGTTGACATCAGTGCAATACTTAGTTGACATCAGTACAATACATGGTTGAGATTTATCAGTGAATACTTAGTTGACATCAGTGCAATACATGGTTGAGATTTATCAGTGAATACTTAGTTGACATCAGTGCAATACTTAGTTGACATCAGTAAATACTTACTTGACATCAGTGCAATACATGGTTGAGATTTATCAGTGAATACTTAGTTGACATCAGTGAATACTTAGTTGACATCAGTGCAATACTTAGTTGACATCAGTGCAACACTTAGTTGACATCAGTGCAATACTTAGTTGACATCAGTGCAACACTTAGTTGACATCAGTGCAATACTTAGTTGACATCAGTGCAATACATGGTTGATATTTATCAGTGAATACTTAGTTGACATCAGTGCAATACATGGTTGAGATTTATCAGTGAATACTTAGTTGACATCAGTGAATACTTAGTTGATATCAGTGCAATACTTAGTTGACATCAGTGCAATACATGGTTGAGATTTATCAGTGAATACTTAGTTGACATCATTGCAATACTTAGTTGACATCAGTGCAATACATGGTTGAGATTTATTAGTGAATACTTAGTTGACATCAGTGCAATACTTAGTTGACATCAGTACAATACATGGTTGAGATTTATCAGTGAATACATAGTTGACATCAGTACAATACATGGTTAAGATTTATCAGTGAATACTTAGTTGACATCAGTGAATACTTAGTTGACATCAGTGAATACTTAGTTGACATCAGTGAATACTTAGTTGACATCAGTGCAATACTTAGTTGACATCAGTGCAATACATGGTTCAGATTTATCAGTGAATACTTAGTTGACATCAGTGCAATACTTAGTTGACATCAGTGCAATACATGGTTGAGATTTATCAGTGAATACTTAGTTGACATCAGTGCAATACTTAGTTGACATCAGTGAATACTTAGTTGACATCAGTGCAATACTTAGTTGACATCAGTGCAATACATGGTTGAGATTTATCAGTGAATACTTAGTTGACATCAGTGCAATACTTAGTTGACATCAGTGCAATACATGGTTGAGATTTATCAGTGAATACTTAGTTGACATCAGTGCAATACATGGTTGAGATTTATCAGTGAATACTTAGTTGACATCAGTGAATACTTAGTTGATATCAGTGCAATACTTAGTTGACATCAGTGCAATACATGGTTGAGATTTATCAGTGAATACTTAGTTGACATCATTGCAATACTTAGTTGACATCAGTGCAATACATGGTTGAGATTTATTAGTGAATACTTAGTTGACATCAGTGCAATACTTAGTTGACATCAGTACAATACATGGTTGAGATTTATCAGTGAATACATAGTTGACATCAGTACAATACATGGTTAAGATTTATCAGTGAATACTTAGTTGACATCAGTGAATACTTAGTTGACATCAGTGAATACTTAGTTGACATCAGTGCAATACTTAGTTGACATCAGTGCAATACATGGTTGAGATTTATCAGTGAATACTTAGTTGACATCAGTGCAATACTTAGTTGACATCAGTGCAATACATGGTTGAGATTTATCAGTGAATACTTAGTTGACATCAGTGCAATACTTAGTTGACATCAGTGAATACTTAGTTGACATCAGTGCAATACTTAGTTGACATCAGTGCAATACATGGTTGAGATTTATCAGTGAATACTTAGTTGACATCAGTGCAATACTTAGTTGACATCAGTGCAATACATGGTTGAGATTTATCAGTGAATACTTAGTTGACATCAGTGCAATACATGGTTGAGATTTATCAGTGAATACTTAGTTGACATCAGTGCAATACATGGTTGAGATTTATCAGTGAATACTTAGTTGACATCAGTGAATACTTAGTTGACATCAGCGCAATACTTAGTTGACATCAGTGCAATACATGGTTGAGATTTATCAGTGAATACTTAGTTGACATCAGTGAATACTTAGTTGACATCAGTGCAATACTTAGTTGACATCAGTGCAATACTTAGTTGACATCAGTGCAATACATGGTTGAGATTTATCAGTAAATACGTAGTTGACATCAGTACAATACATGGTTGAGATTTATCAGTGAATACGTAGTTGACATCAGTACAATACATGGTTGAAATCAATGCGATTTAAGTAATAAGTTTCACAAATGATCATCCAGCAGTAATATGCCTGCCTTCACAGCCTCAGTGTCACTTCAGTCACCGAGCTTTTTCATATGTTACGACGAATACATTCGTCAGAACTTTGTCATCAAATTTGCTCCACGTATTATTAAATATTTCCTTTCATCATCTTACGTATCCAAATGAAAGCCAGCAATATCTACCATGTAATATATAGTTTATTCAAATCATCTCTCCTCATGGTATCTACCCCAGCGCCCCCTTCCACTTTTACCCAACCCCTCTGGAGACACGACCTCTTTTCATTCTCAAATTACCCTCCCCCCCCCCCCGATCACTCTCCTCTCCTCCTCCCCCTCCACTTCCGCTTGACTCCTCCATTTCCCATTCACCACTGCATCCATTCCCCCTCTCTTGCCTCTTTCGCATTTCCCCACGTCAACTCCACCACCTTGTCCTGCGAACTTCTCTCTCATTTTTTTATTTTCCTGTGTGTGCCAGATTGGTTTAGCCGCTCACGCTGGCCAGATACTCACAGCCGCTCTGCGGCCAAATGAAAAAAAAAAGACAAAAAATTGACACAAAATAAAAAAAAAAGATTTTTTTGTATCTTACTCAAACGCAGAAGGCAATCAGTGATGCTGCCAGCTTCTCTACTCACTGTACCACGCATGGCTCTGTTTGGTCCCACTCGCTCACCAGTCTTCGATTTTATGTGTCTGCGCATGTGCGTTATGAAAATAAGTAGATAATTTACGTTTAAAAAAAAACACATTTGTTTCTTCAAGTCATCGCCTAGTTCCAGAAACCCTCCACACTTTGGAATTATAAGCCAACTGGACACACTAACTGCACGCACTGACTGGACACACCCTCTCAACAGGCAGGGATGATGAGTGGATACAGCTATCTACGTCATATGATACAGTCATTTTATTATTCTTTCTGTGGTAAGTATTTTACGCTTTTGATTTAAATACTAGTTTTACATATACATCCTAATTTTAGTTTATTTGATGATATATAAATAGAGAGAGAGAGAGAGAGAGAGAGAGAGAGTATGGTGGAGAGAGGGGTTGAATGAAAACAGAAATTCCCGCTAAATCTACATCAGTCTTTTATCGATTTGAAGATGTTGATATGAAGATCAAGGATTGCAAACTTTGAGATTTGTAGAGAGTTGTCTAGATTTAATAGGCTAACATCTCAAGACAAAAAATATGAAATTATAAAATAGTATAAATATGGCCCAGTTGCGTATCGTCCAAAATGTTTTGATGCTGGCATTGTTTTCAAATAGGTAGATTGTTTCTGCAATGTGCAGTATATACACAAATTGTTTTCAAATAGGTAGTTTGTTTCTGCAATGTGCAGTATATACACACATTGTTTTCCAAAAGGTAGTTTGTTTCTGCGATGTGCAGTGTATACACACATTGTTTTCCAATAGGTAGATTGTTTCTGCAATGTGCAGTGTATACACACATTGTTTTCCAATAGGTAGTTTGTTTCTGCAATGTGCAGTGTATACACACATTGTTTTCCAATAGGTAGATTGTTTCTGCAATGTGCAGTATATACACACATTGTTTTCCAATAGGTACATTGTTTCTGCAATGTGCAGTGTATACATACATAGTTTTCTGCGTATCACTAACAGGGCAGTGCAAAGTGTAAACAAAGTGATCAAACAAACTGACTGTGATGTGCTCTAGCAACTCTTACCGTGACAAGTATTGGTCCGATAGTAACCACATCATAGATGCTTTAGTTAAGAGATCCATTTTATGGATCGGTCAGCTAGATTTCATTGTGTGCGTGATGATGCATATATCCAGTGCTGTATTCATGTGTAAACACGACAACGTGATAAACGGTACATATTAATATGGCGAAAGGTTTCGATAGAAAGAACGAATTCTGCCTTTCACACTAAATGAGAACAGGTCTGAAACTGAGTTACAGATTTACAATCACACACATTTACAGAAAGTGTGCTTAAATAATAAAAAAAACTTTTTTTTTTAAATAAGTAATATTTAACAGACTGTGGGTTCAGACTCTCAGACTTCTATAGATATTTAGGAGCCCAATGAAAAACAAAACTTCGGGCCTTCTTAGAACCAAATTTGATAGAAATGGAAACTGGAAAGGAGAACTATAGCAATGGGAAGCACCCAAGGCGGATTTCAAGTATTCCTATCCATAAACCGTGGTCTTACATACTGAAGGTGGTATATGAATCGTTGAAGTGGGTGTGGGAGGGGGGAGGGGAGGAGTGGATAACATTCAACAATGAGCTGGAGTAGATACATTGAAGGATTGGCTCTTTATTGAACCAATATATTTCCTGTGTTCAGACTCCCTAGGGATGGACAACTTCAATTAAGTGAAATAAAATACTCCAAGAGCAAGTAAGCGATTCTTTGCTGACACATTTCTACTAAACCTCACCATAATTAATATAAGGAAGAAACAAAGTTGTTAGTGATCTGATTACTATAAACCTTCACCATTACTACACACCTTCACCATTACTACACACCTTCACCATTACTACACACCTTCACCATTACTACACACCTTCACCATTACTACACACCTTCACCATTACTACACATCTTCACCATTACTACACACCTTCACCATTACTACACATCTTCACCATTACTACACATCTTCACCATTACTACACACCTTCACCATTACTATAAACCTTCACCATTACTACACATCTTCACCATTACTACACACATACACCATTACTACACACCTTCACCATTACTATAAACCTTCACCATTACTACACACCTTCACCATTACTACACACCTTCACCATTACTACACATCTTCACCATTACTACACATCTTCACCATTACTACACATCTTCACCATTACTACACACCTTCACCATTACTACAAACCTTCACCATTACTACACACCTTCACCATTACTACACATCTTCACCATTACTACACACCTTCACCATTACTACAAACCTTCACCATTACTACACACCTACACCATTACTACACACCTTCACCATTACTATAAACCTTCACCATTACTACACATCTTCACCATTACTATACACCTTCACCATTACTACACATCTTCACCATTACTACACACCTTCACCATTACTACACATCTTCACCATTACTACACACCTTAACCATTACTACACACCTTCACCATTACTATAAACCTTCATCATTACTACACACCTTCACCATTACTACACACCTTCACCATTACTATAAACCTTCATCATTACTACACACCTTCACCAATACTACACACCTTCACCATTACTATAAACCTTCACCATTACTACACACCTTCACCATTATCATAAACCTTCACCATTACTACACACCTTCACCATTATCATAAACCTTCACCAATACTACACATCTTCACCATTATTATAAACCTTTGACATTACTATATAATATTTACCATTACTATGAGCATGCACCATATTTTATGTGCGGAAGAAGAAAAACTCTTGATGTGTATGCACAGATCTATGTTGTTTTACGTGAATATTATAAAATATTTCCACACTTTGTTTTACATGCGGCTTTGTGTGTTATTTAAGTCAAACTGTTACCATTGTGCTTTGACGTGTTAAATGGTATTCTTCGTGCTTAGGAAAGGTGAGCACATAAATAAGATGACAACTTGTCAGCAATCATCGCCTTCCTCCCTAGTTGTCAGCAATCATTGCCTTCCTCGACCCCATGTCTACTGGCCCCATCCATCCTCTTCCACAACTGGATCTGCTGCATCGTTTGATTTGTTTGTTAAAAAGAAATCAAATAAAAGTAAAAAAATGACAGGGTTTGTCTGAGATGTGTGAGGCAGGGGTGGGAGGGTCACAGGGAGCATGCTTTTAAAATTTCTCTGAGACCTTGACATTGTCATTTCAATGGAAGGAAGGGAAGGGGGGGGGGGGTTGGAAGAAGAGAATCGATATGTACAGTAATCGATTACAGTGTTACAGACGGTGAACGTCCCGACCGCCGGACAGTGAGACAGGGGGAGATTATATGAGATGTAAGTATGTGTGTGTTTTGTGAGTGTATGTATGTGTATGTGAGTGTATGTGTGTGTTGATCAATGTGTTGATGTGTATGTGTGTGTGTGTGTTTGTGTGTGTGTGTGTGTGTGTAAATGGTATGTGGGTGAGGCGGGCTAGGAGAATGACTAAAGAAATCTCCTAGTAATCGAAAGAGAACATGTGTACTCAAGGGGAATTAACTCGTCACTATGTCATCAGCCCCCCCCGCCCCCTTCTATAGTCGGACTATAATAAAAGAAATAAAACCAAAAAAAATAAGAAAATGACCATTGGCCGAAGGGCAGTGATTCGCGATTGGTCAAGCAGGTCAGAAAGTACAAAAAGGGTTCACGAAAGGCCCTAGTTTGTTGAAATCATACAATATAGGACAACAAATACTAACACGGAGAGAAAACAGAAAGGTCATAATCAGCAGAATTCCTGCTGAGAGTAGTGCGGGAGGAGAATGACTAGGACCGTCTCTTGTTTGATCACCGTTCGTTAGAGAGCCGATACACTCATGTCACGGAGACAGAGGCCTTGAAGATGTGATATTGACTCTAGTCTGTTTCAAATCGTGACTGTGTTGACAAGCAGATATAACGTCGGACTAGAATTGGTATCACAGACTGTGACAACAACAATTATTTGGCAAATAGTGGGTTCAAGTCCTTTCAACAATGCTACGCAGTAGGTATATATATATATATATATATATATATATATATATATATATATATATATATATATATACTAGATATTAAGCCCGGCGCTGCCCGGGAAATCTAGGTGTAATGTTAAACCCCTTCCTAATCAATTTAATTAATTTAATTAGGTGCTGATTTATGCTACCTTCCTAATGTGCAGATATGAGCTACATTTCATACGTCAAAAGATGTGGCAACAAACCATCATCAAAAAGTAATCCATCGAGGGAACAATAACCTCCAGTATACAATGTTAACAAACTATACTAACTGAGCATGATTATCAAATGCGCAGCCGATTTACGAGAAATGCGCAGCCGATTTACGTGAAATCAAGTGCAGAATTTTTTTTTTTGTTTGACGCCACAGAGGATTTTTATTTATAGCGTTTTGCCCTGAATTCTATTTATAGTTAAAATAAAAAAAAAGCATTAAAAAAATGCAACGTCATAGGTCATAGGTTATTTACGAACGCGCTCGCTAGTCTGATTAAAATGCTATTTATTGTTATAAAAACTAAAATAATTTGAATGATATTATATATTATTATTATTATTTAATATTTAGGACTTTTACATTTCATAGTAAAAAACCACAGAAACTATTTAAAATCGAATCGAAGACTCCAAATTTAATTATGTTTTCGTGACCTCGCTGGTCACGTGATTACTTTATCAAATACTATTGTTTTATTTATTTCTGGAGGTGTTTATTTATAGAACGTATTCCCCACACGCGACCCGGATATGTGTGTGTGTGTGTGTGTGTGCGTTTTAAATATAAGCGTTTAATACAATGCGCATTAATGACCCCGAAACGATTAAAATCATGTACTGTCCAAAAGTGAGTTTCAAAATAATTTAAGCACAAATCCAAAAAAGTAAAGAAACTGACACGGAATAAAAGCTCATTAAAATGAGTTAGATTTTTATACCCAACATTTCGTTTCAGATAAACAGCTTCAAATCCATCTTTTTAATTATTGTATTAATGATAGGTCAAACAATACTTGAAACAAACTAGATCACCAAGAGTTGTTTTTTAGGGATCTCCCCATCCCAACTATTACATAAGTGTCATTGACCAATCACAGTGAGAGTTAACTCATAAGCATTACCCTCGTAATGGTCAAGACTAATCTTGAAAGATTGTTCTGGTATACGGTCCATTAACACCCCCCCCAGCTGCTTTAAAAAATATTTCTTCTTTGAAGTGTTACGTTGTCCATTTCCTTAGAAAATTGCAGTGATACAAACGTCGTCCACACAATGACACAAGAGTCGTCCACACAATGATACAAACGTCGTCCACACAATGACACAAGAGTCGTCCACACAGTGATACAAGAGTCGTCCACACAATGACGCAAGAGTCGTCCACACAATGATACAAACGTCGTCCACACAATGACACAAGAGTCGTCCACACAGTGATACAAGAGTCATCCACACAATGACACAAGAGTCGTCCACACAGTGATACAAGAGTCGTCCACACAATGATACAAGAGTCGTCCACACAGTGATACAAGAGTCTCCACATAATGATACAAAAGTCGTCAACACAATGATACAAGAGTCGTCCACACAATGATACAAGAGTCGTCCACACAGTGATACAAGTGTCGTCCACACAATGATACAAGAGTCGTCCACATAATGATACAAGAGGCGTCCACAAAATGATACAAGGGTCGTCCACACAATGATACAAGAGTCGTCCACACAATGATACAAGAGTCATCCACATGATACAAGAGTCGTCCACACAGTGATACAAGGGTCGTACACACAATGATACAAGAGTCATCCACACAGTGATACAAGAGTCTTCCACAAAATGATACAAGTGTCGTCCACACAGTGATACAAAAGTCGTCCACACATTGAAACAAAAGTCGTCCACAAAATGATACAATTGTCGTCCACACAATGATTCAAGTGTCGTCCACAGAATGATACTAGAGTCGTCCACAATGCTTTCATGTCAATATGCAAATTTACATTGAGAGATGTCCTAAGATTCTTGAGGGACCTCGTAACATTTGATTTATAGGACTTGATACTTGGCACGTATTTGGGAGGTGGTGTGTTTGTGGGGGGAGGGGTGAGGAGTTATGAGTTGCCATGTATACATTTCTATAAAAACAGAGTTGATTAATTAAGCAAAACTCTTCTCCTGCTGTATCAAATATCCCGTTGTTGTTTGATGTTCAATACAAGCTATGAGGGAAATAATTGAAATCATTTCACTATAATTAACCATCATTAACCATTATTGACGGCTTTCTTTGATGTAAACTAATGATCTTAATATACGGTTATCATATAATGTTATAATGATCACACAACTAGGTAAATAGTTCATAATAGCTACTTATTATTGCGGAAAGGGGATATTGTTAGCTGTATTTACATATGGACACATATAGTGACCAGAGCAAGTAATGGGTCACTGATCTTGACCCATGACCCATCAAGTTGTTGACCCAGACCCATCATGCCCCGTGACCCATTGAATGTTGTTATTTTCAAGATGGCGGCCGTCGCCATAGAAACCATTTTGAAATAAAAAAAAATCGCGCGACGACGGTTTTTTTTTAGGGTCGGGCGGAGACTAAGGATGGGTCATAGGTCAGGGAACATTGACCTATGACCCATGTGACCCATCTAATTTTGCGACCCATTTGACCTATTAACCCATGACCCATTACTTGCTCTGATAGTGACACAGAGACACATATTGTTGGCCGTATTGACACAGAGACACATATTGTTGGCCGTATTGACACAGAGATACATATTGTTGCCGTATTGACACAGAGACACATATTGTTCGCCGTATTGACACAGAGACACATATTGTTGGCCGTATTGACACAGAGACACATATTGTTGGCCGTATTGACACATGGACACATATTGTTGGCCGTATTGACACATGGACACATATTGTTGGCCGTATTGACACAGAGTCACATATTGTTGGCCGTATTGACACAGGGACACATATTGTTGGCCGTATTGACACAGGGACACATATTGTTGGCCGTATTGACACAGGGACACATATTGTTGGCCGTATTGACACAGGGACACATATTGTTGGCCGTATTGACACAGTGACACATATTGTTCGCCGTATTGACACATGGACACATGTTGTGGCCGTATAGACACATGGACACATATTGTTCGCCGTATTGACACATGGACACATATTGTTGGCCGTATAGACACATGGACACATATTGTTGGCGGTAAAGACACATGGACACATATTGTTGGCCGTATTGACACAGAGACACACATTGTTGGCCGTATTGACACAGGGACACTTATTGTTGGCCGTATTGACACATGGACACATATTGTTGGCCGTATTGACACAGAGACACATATTGTAACATATGGAAACATGTTGTGGCCGTATTGACACATAGACACATATTGTAACATATGGAAACATGTTGTGGCCGTATTGACACAGAGACACATATTGTAACATATGGAAACATGTTGTGGCCGTATTGACACATGGACACATATCATCGGTTACTCCCTGCCTATGGTAAAACAAAAATTGGGAGACAATAAAGGGCAAAATAGGTCCATGTACCTGTAAAAGTTGCATCTTTTGAGCAGATATCAGACAATGTGTACAGATATCAGACAATGTGTACAGATATCAGACAATGTGTACAGATATCAGACAATGTGTACAGATATCAAACAATGTGTACAGATATCAGACAATGTGTACAGATATCAGACAATGTGTACATATATCAGACAATGTGTACTGTGAAGATACCGTGTTAATTATATTTTTTTTTATGAAGTTTAAATTTAGACCAGATGTAAAATGATCATTGTTTATGATTGTACGGAAGTCCCTGTCAGGATTAGATAAAATCTCTTAGATCCTATAAAACCACTGATGGGACGGTTATATGGTGCCCATCTTTCATCCCCACCATAGTCGATATTGCAATGATCATGGAGGCACCACGGGAAACATTGCATAACTTTAACTGGATCTGCAATATCCATTTGTCTCTACCGGAGATCGAACCAAGGACCCTTAGGTCGACAGTAGAGCGCTTTATTGCACGACCATCCTTTCCTTTTTTATGATTGTAGAAAGATTAATTTTAATTTTTTTTAAATGTGATAAGATAATCTTTAAGTTGTATGTATTTACATTGTCTGTGTCGTTTTATATTTTACTTTCTTTAGACCATTTCAGTATAACTTCTTAGATTTGTTGTCCAGTCCATCTAACTATCTATCTATCTATCTATCTATCTATCTATCTATCTATCTATCTATCTATCTATCTATCTATCTATCTATCTATCTATCTATCTATCTATCTATCTATCTATCTATCTATCTATCTATCTATCTATCTATCTATCTATCTATCTATCTATCTATCTATCTATCTATCTATCTATCTATCTCTCTATCTATCTATCTATCTCTCTATCTATCCATCCATCCATCCATCCATCCATCCATCCATCCATCCATCCATCCATCCATCCATCTATCTATCTATTCACATTTATCTAACTATCTGTCTACAAGTCTATCCGTCTGTTTGTCTATTTATTCTACATCTGTCTATCCCCTGTCTTATTATGTATCTATTTGCTTGTATATTTCTTTGTCTTTTTTCTATTTATTTGTTTATCTGTCGTCATATATTCATCTTATATTATCTACACACACACACAAACACACACACACACACACACACACACACACACACATATAAACATATATAAATTTCCGCCCGACTATAGTCCTCTCTCTCTCTCTTTCTCTCTCTCTCTCTCTTTCTCAAACAGATTGTCTATCGCCATTTTTCTTTCTATATCTATTTGTCTATATTTCAGCCTGTCTGTCTCTCCCTTTCATCCCTCATCAAGTCTACTCTTCTCTCTTGAAATCTTTCCATCTTTCTATCTGACAACCCAAGTATTACCCACCTATTTATTCAAAACAGAATCTCCGCCATGACAATCAGACAAGTTGCGATCGTTATCTGACACATTCGTTCCATTTAGTCTCAGACTTCGACAACAAACATCTGGAATCAGCCAGATAAATCTCTACACTCCATGAATACATTTGTTTCAAATCTCTCAAACTATCTATTGAAATATCAAATTTGTTTTTGAAACAGTTTTTTTTTTTTAATTTTATCAAATGACGCATTTTAAAGATACAGATTTACATCAACAAAATTAAGATACATCCAATAACCATCGTACCACGTCTTTGACTTCAGGTGCATTCTTTAAATTACAATAATACTGTCAGTTTAAAGTACATTATGATAAGACTGACAGCTGTAAATAATGTTTGGCAACAGATTAATTCATTACAGACAATAATAGTTGGCCAGGCTGATGTTAGCTAATGTTGAGCCCCCATACGATCTCCAACAGATGAGGCCATCTAATTAAATTCGCCCTTTCATTTTATAGCAGGTCAATGTAACCGAATGGGTCCTTATTTGCTGCGTCTTTTTCGGTTAGAACTGATTAGAGTAGATTGGGTCACCAGCGCAGAACGAAAATTAGGTCCTTTTTAAAGTCACAGACAGAGGAAAATATTATTTATAATTGTAAACATGAAATGGGCTTTTTATGAGCCCCTTTAAATGTCTGGTCCGACATCACGCACCTAATGAGCCCATTTAAATATCTGGTCCCACATCACGCACCTAATGAGCCCATCTAGATGTCTGGTCCCACAACACGCACCTAATGAGTCCATCTAGATGTCTGGTCCCAAATCACGCACCTAATGAGCCCATCTAGATGCCTGGTCCCACATCACGCACCTAATGAGCCCATCTAGATGTCTGGTCCCACAACACGCACCTAATGAGCCCATTTAAATATCTGGTCCTACATCACGCAAATTATGAGCCCCTTTAAATATCTGGTCCCACATCACGCACCTAATGAGTCCATCTAGATGTCTGGTCCCACATCACGCACCTAATGAGCCCATTTAAATATCTGGTCCTACATCACGCACCTAATGAGCCTCTTTAAATATCTGGTCCCAAATCACGCACCTAAAGAGTCCATCTAGATGTCTGGTCCCACATCACGCACCTAATGAATCCATCTAGATGTCTGGTCCCAAATCACGCACCTAATGAGTCCATCTAGATGTCTGGTCCCACATCACGCACCTAATGAGCCCATCTAGATGTCTGGTCCCACATCACGCACCTAATGAGCCCATTTAAATATCTGGTCCTACATCACGCACCTAATGAGTCCATCTAGATGTCTGGTCCCAAATCACGCACCTAATGAGCCCATCTAGATGTCTGGTCCCACATCACGCACCTAATGAGCCCATTTAAATATCTGGTCCCACATCACGCACCTAATGAGTCCATCTAGATGTCTGGTCCCACATCACGCACCTAATGAGCCCATTTAAATATCTGGTCCTACATCACGCACCTAATGAGCCTCTTTAAATATCTGGTCCCACATCACGCACCTAATGAGTCCATCTAGATGTCTGGTCCCACATCACGCACCTAATGAGCCCATTTAAATATCTGGTCCTACATCACGCACCTAATGAGTCCATCTAGATGTCTGGTCCCACATCACGCACCTAATGAGCCCATTTAAATATCTGGTCCTACATCACGCACTTAATGAGCCTCTTTAAATATCTGGTCCCACATCACGCACCTAATGAGTCCATCTAGATGTCTGGTCCCACATCACGCACCTAATGAGCCCATTTAAATATCTGGTCCTACATCACGCAAATTATGCGCCCCGTCCTGAAATCTGCATATGAATACAATCAATATTTAAGGAAAGGAATAGTTTCGTAAAAAAAAAATTCAGGTGAGCACAAACATACACACACGCACGCACGCAAACACACACACAAACACACACACTCAAACACATAACGTGTATTGTAGGCTTTTAAGTAATTGCTGAAACCTTTTGTAACTGGGGATAAGGCGCTTTTAGCGAATGTCTCGTCTGCTTCAAAATGGAGGCCTCGTTCTGAAGCTTTCAGAAGATAGGAAAAAGAGGCTTATGAGATAAATAAACGAGGGGGAGAAAGAGGGGTGGGAACAGGGGAATACCCGATTGGCCGGAAGTAAAGCTCAGTACAGGAGTAAATGATGGCTAAATTGGGAGACACCGTGGCCAGAGAAGACATGAATGGGTGTGTTTTGATTGATGGAGTGCTAATAGCCGTTATGTTTGGGCAAATGTTTGGGCCAATCTTGACTTAATAAAGCACCGCATATACTTGTAGATGAGCGCTCAATGTTTGACGATGTATACTCATTAATAGTTAGTTTTTTTTTGTCTATGTCTTCAGTCAAAACTAAACATAAACTTATTGTATACCAACGGAACAGGCTTCGCAACAGACAAAAAGAAAGTAACGGAATAGATCAAAATAAAATTAATAAAGAAAATAGATAGTTAAATTGAAGTCAATGATGCTAAAATGCTAGGAAACCTAGTTCCCAACTTTTAAGAGGCAGTTTCCAATTTTAATTTCTCTTTAAATTGCCGATACACCACCCCAGTAGTTGTCTTCTGCATAAGGCCACAAAATATCTAAAACCGGTCTGATTATCCATGAGGTAGCAAGCCCCAATCTGTTTGCCGCAGGAGACGGCCTCTAATTACAGGAAACCCTAGACATACCCAATGTCTTCGCGTGTATGTAATGGCTGGTTACGTCGTGGTAGCTCAATGACCATTGCGTGACCAAGAATGTCATGTCATCAGTAAAATTGTCATCTAGTGGTCACACGATACCCTTGATTTTTTTTAAGCCTTTCCCTGATAATAGATTTGTGTTCGCGACAGCCTTAGGCAAAGATATATTCGGCAAAACTAGGCAAGATTAAATATGGAGTCCTAGGCAGATATACATTTAAGTGCCCAAGAAAAGACCACCATTTTTCTTGTGACAGGGTTAATATCTTCACAATCATTTCAAACTTAAAAAAAAGTCCAATCGTCCATATTAAAGTTTGTGGCATTTTTATTTGCCTAATAAATATTTTGAATGTGCAATAATATATATATATATATATATATATATATATATATATATATATATATATATATATATATACTAGTTGCAAGTACCCGGCTTTGCCCGGGTTTAAAATAAGGTTTTCTGTTTACCTTCTGTTTTCTCCCTACCCCATCTCTCCCTTCCTTTCTCTCTCCATCTCCCCCTACTCCCTCTCCCATCTCCCTCTCCCTCTCTCTCCCTCCTTTTCTCCCCCTGTCCATCCCCCTCCCTCCTCTCTCCCCCTCCCTCCCTCCTACCCTCCTTTCCTCTCTCTCTCCTCCTGCCCCCTCTTTCTCTCTCTCTTTATCTCTCTCCCTCCCTCTCCCTCTCTCTCTCTCTCTCTCTCTCTATATATATATATATATATATATATTATTATTATTAAGGCTTCACACTTCTTCTAAAATCCTTCTTCATTCCTTTATCTTCCTCAAACTGTACAAATCAGGGAGCATGAAAAAATAACAACAATTCTTTGCATCACAAAGGCACAATACAGCACCAGCGCGCAAGTTCTATTCGAATCGGGAAATGACGTCACAGAGGAATTTTATTTATGGCGCCGTCGAGATTACTTTAATATAGTAAAATACTAAAATAAAAAAAAATTAATTACAATTAAACTACCCATCGATATGAAACGAAACCTGTCCTATAACCTTCCCCATGTAATTATGTGTATGTGTAACAAATTTCACGTTATTTGTTTGTCTGCATCTTGAGTTATAAGGGAACATACAGACAGACTGACAGACAGACAGCAAACGCCTCTTATAGGTATATATATATATATATTGCACATTCAATGGGGGAGGGATGGAGGGATAGAAAGGGGGAGGGAGGAAGATATATTTCCATGGTATAGTATTTTACATCAGAACATTAGGGAGGGAGAGAGAGAGGGAGGGAGAGAGAGAGGGAGGGAGGGAGGGAGAGAAAGGGGAGGGAGGGAGAGAAAGGGGGAGGGAGGCAGGGATATATATATATATATATATATATATATCCATGGTATAGTATTTTACATCAGAACATAAGAGCCCATGTATTAGAAGTGCCCACGATGAACCATTGTTACGTTGCCTAGATATGCCACATTTAGGGGACATTCCTGTCAGACTCGTATTTTGCCAGAAAAAAAATAAGGGCGAACGTCAGCAATAGGCATGGGCCCTAGCTAGAGAGAAGGAGGGAGGGAGAGAGGCCCTAGCTAAAATGATTTATCAGCTGGGGTTTACCACGGAAGGGACTCCATTTTTCATTTAAAATTTTCATCTTTTAAAATGTATGTCATGATCTAGCTAGAACTTCCACAAGATAACCAAATATGTTCCTTAGTCTCTGTCTCGTATGTTCCTATCTCATTCTGGACTCACCCTACAGAGTGATTTAATCTTACTTTAAGTCACCGTGGAATGGGCTGAGCTGTGAACAAAAAAAAAGATTTGACCATCGATTCACAATTGATTTGAAATTGACTTTTTAATTCATTAGTCAAACATACTTCTTTTTCTTTTAGCTTTGACCTATCTTGACTGATCTTTGATTCATCGTTGACATTACTCGACCTACTTCAGACCAACATTTGATTCATCGTTGACATTACTCGACCTATTTCAGACCAACATTTGATTCATCGTTGACATTACTCGACCTACTACAGACCAACATTTGATTCATCGTTGACATTACTCGACCTATTTCTGACCAAAGTTTGTTTCATCGTTGACATTACTCGACCTATTTCAGACGAACATTTGATTCATCGTTGACATTACACGACCTACTACAGACCAACATTTGATTCATCGTTGACATTACTCGACCTATTTCAGACCAACATTTGATTCATCGTTGACATTACTCGACCTATTTCAGACCAACATTTGATTCATCGTTGACATTACTCGACCTATTTCAGACCAACATTTGATTCATCGTTGACATTACTCGACCTATTTCAGACCAACATTTGATTCATCGTTGACATTACTCGACCTATTTCAGACCAACATTTGATTCATCGTTGACATTACTCGACCTACTACAGACCAACATTTGATTCATCGTTGACATTACTCGACCTATTTCAGACCAACATTTGATTCATCGTTGACATTACTCGACCTACTTCAGACCAACATTTGATTCATCGTTGACATTACTCGACCTATTTCAGACCAACATTTGATTCATCGTTGACATTACTCGACCTATTTCAGACCAACATTTGATTCATCGTTGACATTACTCGACCTATTTCAGACCAATATTTGATTCATCTTTTGTATATTTATTTGCCTTGATCTACATTTGATATAAGTTGATACATGTGCGTCTCATCTTTGACCTTCACTATTTAATTGAATGTTTCTTTAGTCTTATGTCCCCAAATGCACCTTCCACTGGGGCACCTAGATGTACCTTCACATATGTCAGGTAAATGTACTTTCACCTAGGGCAAGTGAATGTTCCTTCACCTATGTCAAGTAAATGTTCCTTCAATATATCAAGTAAAGGTACCTTCACCTATGTCAAGTAAAGGTACCTTCACCTATGTCAAGTAAAGGTACCTTCACCTATGTCAAGTAAAGGTACCTTCACCTATGTCAAGTAAATGTACCTTCACCTATGTCAAGTAAATGTACCTTTTCCTAGGGCCTCCAAATGTAACATTTTCAAGTTTTTAATAACAACACTGTATGGAGAATTCTATAACCAGTCCGATGTAGATGCTCGAATTTCATTTCCGTGTCGCCTGGCAACCGACATACACATGACAGTCAGTTCTTTTTTCGTGTATGTGTGGGTGTGTTGGCGTGTGCGAGGAGACTGACTGGGCTCTGCGCACGTGTGCTTATTGGCTATTGTTGTGTAATCTCAAGCAGACGATATTTTGTCCACCTTAATTTTTCTTTTTTTTTTATTCCACCTAAAGTTCAATCGAAAGAAATGGCTGTGAGGGGAGACTTCCGTTTTTTTTCGTTAAACTAAAAATGACGCACTTCCGGTTGACACCAGTTCTAAATTAAAAACATTGCTACCGATTTCTCGGGGCTATTTTAATGTTGTTCGGATCAAATGATAAACAGCATTGTGAGAAAAATATAAACATAAAAATAAAATGAGATAGGAAAAACATGGTCGCCCTTCCTCTGCCATTAAACCCAGCAACAATCATTCAAACTACCCAACAACAATCATTCAAACTACACAACAACAATCATTCAAACTACACAGCAACAATCATTCAAACTACACATCAATAAACATTCAAACTACTAAGCAACCAGGCTTGCGGAGCCGCCAAATTTTTTCTGGCTCCGGCTCCCACAAATTTGACGGCTCCGACACGGCTCCGGCTCCCTATTAAGATAGTATCACACGAGACAACAATTTTTGTAATTGCGCAACGCAAACATGCCGCTGATAAAAAGTTATGCAAATTTTGTCGCGCTCACTCCCATAGCAGGCCCTTATCGTGCGGGGGGGGGCAGGGAGCCGGGGCCCAACTGCATTTTGTCTGGCCCCTCTGCTTATTTGTTCTACTTAGTAAAATGTATTACCTGCCCCCCCCCCTTGCCATTGCCTGGCCCCTGCTGTAGAATGCCTGGCCCCTGCTGTAGAATTTTCACGCTACGGGGCTGCCCCATAGTCAGGAGCTTGAAAAATATACGCGTGACGGTTTTTACTAAAAACAATCCATTTCAGTGCATCCAGAATCATATCATTATTTTCGACCGAGGTTTCACTAGCCGCCATTTTCATAGGTAATAAAAAGTTATTTCAATGATCAAATTAGCAAATAGTAAAATGATACATTATTTAAAATATTTTAAAGACTTCAGTATTTATATTTATTATTTATAAATTTGTTGTGACTATTCGGACCCGGGTACCAATAAACTCCGATTTTTATTCGGACACCGTCCCAATAAAGTCTGATTGTTATTCGGACCGTGGCAAATATGCACTTAGCTTAGCTATACATAAACTTTATTATTGTTTTTTTTTATTTATAATTGTTTGAATTGTATGATTTAATCGTTACTCAGTGTCTAGGGTTCCACTAAGCGGACTCTGTATTATTATTTTTTCGGGTTCCGTCTAATAAAGTTTAAATATAGCTAAGCTTAGTGCATATTTGCCACGGGTCCGAATAACAATCGGATTTTATTGGGACCCGGGTCCGAATAGCCACAGCCTTAAAAATTTATCTACTCTATTTTAGATATTCTGTTTATAATAAAATTGTTAAATACATAAAGCGACCATTTGGTTTTTAGTCTATTACAAATTTGCGGTCAAATAATACACGAAATGACGCGTTCTATTTGTCGTCGTAGTAAAAAGTTATTTTTAAATGATTGATACAATTATTCTATGAAATAAAACTGTTCTACCATTATATATAACAAAAAAAGACATGCCATTAAAAAAATTTCGGAGGGTAAACAAGATTTAAAACGAACACAAAACGATTCCCCGTTAAAGATTTCTTGTGGTAATGTGCGTGTTACTGTTGTGGCGTTCGTAAAACATGACAACATTTCAAATTGTAGGAGACAAACAATCAAAGAAATTTACAATTTTAAAGCTAAAAAAAAATTCTGCTGTAAAAAAAAAAAACCTTTGGGAGCCGTGGAGCCGCCAGATTTTTTCGGCTCCGGCAAAAAGTAGCGGCTCCCGGCTCCGCAAGCCTGGCTGTATGTGCCATTTCTAAAAACAGCGGTAGCGTAATGTACGTCTGTTGTTAATTGTGTGTTGAGTAGTAGTAATCTACAAACTCAATAAATGACGTTTCCATATATGTGGAGGTAAAATTATTAACTAAATGTACAATATAATTGTATATACTACTTTATTGTAATCATTATGGGCTTTAACTAATTAACTTTTTGACCTCAAAAATAAAGATTGGTGCTTTCTACAAATTATTTTATTAGAAAATTACTGTTTTAATACTAAATTAGTATCAAATATAGCTGCAAATCTGTAACGAATATTACTTTGTTATTTAAGTATTCTATTATTGTAATCATTTTGTATTTTAAAGAATTAACTCCCTTGAATTATCGATATTTTTTTTATTGTTAATTCGCTCGTCAAGCTTTAAAAAAAGCCTTACTGAGGATTACATTTTTAAATGTCGGAAAGATAGATGCTGAGTCAAATTTAAAGAGCGATGCTGCTGGCACACACCCGTAGTTCCAACTTTTGAGGAAGCCCCACAAAGCTTAAAGCGTTGGTATTGAAACTGTTATATTACTTTCTTTTTTAATTTGTTCGTTAGAAATGGGTCCTCTAACTTTTGATATATTGGAACATAAATTTTACCATTCAAGTATTACATTTTGCTGTTATTCAAATAGATATGTCTTTTATTACCTTTAAAATAATACGAATAATGATATTTTATATTATGATTTATTGTAATTAAAACATTTTCATTTTGATATTATTTTGTTAGTATATTCTTAGTACGACATATTGGGGGCTGTCCATTAACTCTCAACCATCGTAGCATTGACTTTTCGACCACCGGTGAGCGACAATTTTTTGGACGTTATAATTCTTTATATTTTTACTTTTGGTAAATTTTTTTTATGTTTTATTATATATGTGCAACGGCGACCCTGGGATACAGTGGCAAAGAAAAATAGATTTTTTATTTTTGTAAAAATTTGGTACTTGGTAAAATATTCCAAGTTTTATTTTGAAAAAAGACATAATGCACTAGCAATTTTTGTCGCTGTGGCTCCCTTTTTTGACATTTTGTCAAAAAAGGGAGTGCTTCGCGCGTATTTGAGGCCGGGCTGTTTGGTGACTAAGCATGATTTGTTGGGAAAAGTGAAATTTGGTGATTTTTTTAATATGGAATGGGTGACAAAAGTGATCAACTTTTAAATAAGTATAATATCCTTAGAAAAACAAATAAATGGTGGAAAACTTTATTTTTTTATTCATTTAAATGTGTTTCCTGTCACTTATAGTAATAATATAGAAATTTTAATGATCAATTTTCTCTTGTCTAACATTGTGTGAAAATTATATGTCTTTTTTCACTCTAGAGGCATGAGTCCTTATTTTTTTTTCCAATTTCTGTAGTATCATTTAAAGTTGAATAAAAAAAAATTATCATAATTTTACGTCCAAATTTATTTATGTGTTGTACAAATGAATAATGTTTATGTAAAAAATAAAGATTTTGTTTAAATTCTTCATACTTTTTTTTTTTATTCTTACCGTTTGTGATGTATTTGTATTTTTAGTTAAAAAAAATAATTAAAAAAATCATTTACACTATAATTTTACAAAATTAAAACTTTCTATTATATCAAAAGTTTTATATCATTAAATAGCTTATTTATTTCCAAATTTAACAACGTATAACTTCACTAGGTAGCTTATAACATAATGAAAAATGCCTAGTTTTACAAAACACCCTGAAATCAGCTTAAAAAAATTGCCGAAAATGAACAACAGTTGAGAGTTAATTACGTCAACAAAATAGGGGGGAGATGGGGGTCAGAAAATTGTTGACAAGGGGGAGGGGGGGGGAGGTCAAGAAAAGTTGACGTCAACAATGTTACTTTTTTTTAAATTTAATATAATTACTTAATAAATAGGAAAATTAAGCAACGTTTGTAGTCCTGTGTTACACTCACTTAACATTCGGTATTTTAATATAACTAACTACATTCCTAATAATTTTGCCACATAAACATTTTGGAAGCCACCTTTTTAGGGTGGTGGGGTAATCCAGTGTTGACGTAATTTTATAGGGGGGGGGGTCTGGAGGTTTGACAGGTTGCTGACAAGGGGGAGGGGGGAAGGTAAAAAGTCGCCTAAAATTTGTTGACATAAATAATGGACAGCCCCTTGCTCATAATTTAGTCAATCTATAAAGTAAAATAAGAAATCTATATGTAAAATTATCTTCGCTCTTATTACTTTTTTTTCTTAGCTGTTCAAAATGTATATGTATGTTGTTGTTTTTTAAAGAAATTTTGTATAAATAACTTCATCAACATTTTTTCGGGTTTCGTCTAATAAAGTTTAAATATAGCTAAGCTTAGTACATATTTGCTACGGGTCCGAATAACAATCGGATTTTATTGGGACCCGGGTCCGAATAGCCACAGCCTTATAAATTTATCTACTCTATTTTAGATATTCTATTTATCATAAAATTGTTAAATACAGAAAGTCTATTACAAATTCGTGGCAGCCCCGTAGCGTGAAAAATCGTCCCATGACTTCATATAGTCGTCCCATGACTTCATATAACTGTCCCATGACTTCATATAGTCGTCCCATGACTTCATATAACTGTCCCATGACTTCATATAATCGTCCCATGACTTCATATAATTGTCCCATGACTTTATATTTCCCTTCTTTTTTTCTCTTCTTCCCTTAACTCTTTTACACAACGAACAAACCATTTTTACATTCGACATTATCTGCAGGTTGATGAAACTATGACTGGAACATTTTGGAAGTTTTATGAATTCAGATATATTCGGCTTTTAATAATGAAAAAAGAATATATTTGTGTAATACATTTCAGCTTACCATATATACAATAATTTTGTCCCATTATATATATATATATATATATATATATTCATACATAGATATATATATATATACATAGATATAAATAAAATATTTTCATTGACAGCACAATGAAGCCAAAGAATCCTATTACGCGTGAAGGGTGTGTGTGGAAGAGGGGAATCATGTGATAAGACGATAGTTCGATTTTGTTTCCACCATGCGACTAAAAAATGACCAAAAAAAATCCCCTATAGCTCTGATGACCACCAATGCCTCGGGCGGTTATTCTAGTAGCCAGCAACCAATTTCCTTGATTGTGGACCACTTCACAGTTATCTCCTTGTCTTCACCTACGCACAACTAATGCGCACCAAGCTTGTAATACAGCCTGAACTGAA
Organism: Bulinus truncatus; assembly: GCA_021962125.1. Taxonomy (NCBI): domain Eukaryota; kingdom Metazoa; phylum Mollusca; class Gastropoda; family Planorbidae; genus Bulinus; species Bulinus truncatus. The sequence goes on from JAGDYQ010000012.1 coordinate 1,557,915, forward strand.
CTGAATGAAACCATTAGATAAGGCCTTAGACTTAGGCACTGAATGCAAATTGGCCTTCATTTACCAGTTGACCTCATATTTAGGATATGTTTGTTCGCAGCTTTACACCTTTTTAAAGTGTTTTTTTTTTGTTTATTCTGGCGACAATCTTTAGGCTCACAGTTACTGCCCCCTGAACCAACACATTACACGTATTTACATCTATTTAAAAATAAAGTGCTATCTAAAGTAAATCTTGACGGTATTCCTCTTTTATACGGACTTGTTCATAAATGGAACTCACTTTTCAACATTCAGCACCAACAGTGTTTATGTATGGGCGGAGAGAATGGGGGGGGGGGGACTACATATTATGAGGTGCAAGTAAATCAGCTTTGTTTCATTAATGACCCCCCACCCCACATACACACACACATCCCCCACACACCCAGAACCAATTATTTGTTCCCGCGAAGTTCCGAATAATGAAACCTATAAGGTCAGAAATAATAAATGAACCGGCAAATGTCAACAAACAACCGTGTCAACTTGCAGGAAATTTTTGCCATTTTTTTTTCTGTATGTAGATGGCAGCTAAGATGATGATGGATGACAGCGCATGCGCCGCGAGTCTGTATCGCTTTACAACTGGAGCTTGTGGTGAAGAGAAGAATAAAATGTGTGAATATGTGTGTGAACGAAATTAGACGTGTTAACGTCGGAAGGTGCGAAGTATGCACATTCGGATGCGAATATGACGTGATGTTATCTCCACACATAATTTACTTTGAATAACCCATGCTTGTTTAATTAGAATATGTAATTTCCAGACATATTTTAATTTAAATAACCCATACTTGTTTAATTAGAGTATGTCATTTCCACACATACTTTACCTTGAATAACCTATACTTGTTTAATTAGAGTATGTCATTTCCACACATATTTTACTTTGAATAACCCATACTTGTTTAGTTAGAGTATGTCATTTCCACACATATTTTACTTTGAATAACCCATACTTGTTTAGAGTATGTCATTTCCACACATATTTTACTTTGAATAACCAATACTTGTATAGTTAGAGCATGTCATTTCCGCACATATTTTACTTTGAATAACCCAGACTTGTTTAATCAGAGAATCACTTTCTCGTAAGTCAAATAAACTGTCTCGGATCTGGTATTTATCATTTTTCATTTGTAAAGTTCTTAGTCCCAACATTATGGGACACCTGGTCCCCATGACAACTTCCTAATTGTGATATAAATGATAATTGGGGAAGTGCCGACCAGAGGTGTGCGGATCTTGAAATTTAGCGTCCGCGTCCGTCCGCGAATTTCTATCAATGATCCGCGTCCGCGTCCGCAGAATCTTGCAACATTGGTCCGCAGTCAGTCCGCGCGTCCGCATTGCTGAAATGTAGCTGTTTAAATGACTTGAAATTTTTATGGTAACGCTAAAGAAGATCCGCGTCAGTCCGCGAGTCCGCAACTTAACCATACGAAGCGTCCGCTGTCAGTCCGCTCATCTCTGGTGCCGACATTACTCTTGATAGGTTGGGGGGGGGGCAAGTGTGTTTATACGGTACTGCCAACCAGTTTTGATTTAGTTAACTGTAACTGTAACTGAAATGGCTCTAATAACTGAAAAAAGTGATTTCAGTTAACTACTAACTGAAACTGTAATTGAAAAAACATTTTAACTGTAACTGTAATACTAATAGGAAAAAAATAATAGTAATAATAATACTAACTGAAAAATACGCTATAAAATAAAATTCTAGAAATGCGCTACAATATTACATGTATTAGGGAGCGACCGATAATCGGATCGGTATCGGACCGATATTGGCACTATCGGTCAATATAGGATCGGCCGATTTTTGTAGGGAGCGACCGATAGTCAGACCGATATTGGCATTATGGGTTAACTATCGGACCGGCCGTTTTTTGGTTTCCGATACATTGTTTGTTTTTTTTTCACAACAGAGTTGCATAAAAAAAAATCAGTAAATAACCCAAATCTATAACCAGATCAGACAAGATTTAAAAAAAAAGGAAAAAAAAAAACCCGTACACAGAAATTGTCACGTCTACATGAATTGCATCAGCGATATGACCTTGGAACAATAGGATTGGCATTTCTTAATTCTACTGTGTGACCTTGAATGATACAATTAGTGAAGCTATGTGTGTATTTTTTTTTGGATGGGAAGTTGGGCGGGGGGAGGGTTATTACGGTAGTGGAGGGTAAACAAGACTTACGTGTGGGCGAAGTGTTACAAAATATGACAGGGAAAGGGGGGAACAAGAGTTGACATACGTCATATGATTGCGTACTTTTATGAAAGTGAGCAAAAAATTTTATTAGATGACCCAACACTGTTGTTTTGTAAAAATATTTGGTTCATATACCGGTATTTTTCATATGTTTTGATGCATACGTCTTTACTAGTGATAACTGATATAGTAACTGAAAAAATTACTAACTGTAATAGTAACTGTAAAAACAATTTAATAATTACTCTAACTGTAATAGTAACTGAAAAATATTTGAAAGGCTAACTGTAACTCTTACTGTAACTGAAAAATGGTAACTGAATCAACACTGCTGCCAACACACCTGTGTAGGTAATAAATGATAGAAGGTCTTGTGCGGAAAGTGATATTCGCTGTGCGCATTATACCAGTATATAGTATTACTGAACGAAGTATATATTATTACAGAACGAAGTATAGGCCTATAGTATTACTGAACGAAGTGTATAGTATTACTGAACGAAGTATATAGTATTACTGAACGAATTATATATTATTACAGAACGAAGTATAGTATTTCTCAACGAAGTATATGTTTATAGCATTACTGAAGTAAGTTTATAAGATTACTGAAGGAAGTATATAGCATTGTTGAAGTAAATTTATAGTATTGTTGAACGAAGTATATGTTTATATCATTACTGAAGTAAGTTTATAGTATTCTTGAATGAAGTATATAGTATTATTGAAATAAATTTATTGTATTACTCGGTGGCGCGCTCACGCTAAAAGTGTTTTGGGATGACTGGACGCTGGCTAATTTGGTATCAGTTCAACTATCATCCTAATCTGTTCGATTTCGGAATGATAAATATATTTTTATGTTCATCATTGAAGTAACAAAATTATTTTAGCCATGTCGCTAATAAAAAACAAAGTACTAAGACAAGTACGCCATACAGATGGTCAATGTAATGAATAATGAGGACTTGTTTAATCATTTATAAATTGATCTCATACATTGTTAAATCATTTATACAATGATCTCATTCATCGTTCAACGCTTCTTGGAATTCCCTAAAACAATGGTTCATGGAAAACAAAAAGCATTCATTTTAAGAAATTGCTATAACACCACATAGTCGGGTTTTCCCTGTTGTAGGAACTCAGTAATGAGCTGTGGGCACACGCCATTACTTTCGACAAAGACGAGTTATTAATTAAGTATAAGATAGATAACCTATTGATTATGTACCTACAGCCGATCTGTGTTTTGTATAGCTCTTTCTCTACAGCACACACACACACACACACACAGACACACACACAGACACACACACACACACAGAGACACACACACACACACACACACACAGACACAGACACACACACACACACACACACACACACACACACACAGGGACACACACACACACACATAAGAATGTATAAGATACATTAAATATATATATATATATGCTATGAAAATATCAAAGAGGGCTTCATCGGCCTTGTTGAGTTCCGCAGGCCCCCCCCCCCCCCCCGCTATGCAATGAACGCGACTGTTTGTAAAAATATCAACAGGGGTAAAAAAAAATACTGTAAAATATGCAACAATAATAACGTTGACAGTAATTACAGCAACAGCAGAAAAAAAAGGTTGAAAACAATTGCATGATAAAAAAGTAGTGGTAGAATGTGAATAGTGGAAATGTCAACAGACAAATAGTAATATTCACTTTACGTAAATGAACAATATTAGAACATCCTGGAGCATATTTTAAATATAAATTGTAAATACTGCATACTGTTTGAAATTTTTAACAATTATTTTTGTATTATGAACAACGGAATTGTAGACTGTCCAGAAGACAGCGATGTCTTTGATGACCAGTTCAAGAGGCGCTTGTAATGTTAAAAATAAAAGGTTTTATACGATATGTTTCTCATATTTTACATGATAGTTATACTTTACGTCTATGGTGGTCAAGGGACGGTCAGTCTTTCCCGAAAGTAAATTATTTTAATCACCATTTCTGCTTGCTGTTTGGGGAGTAATTGGATTTGACGATTGCATTTAGTGATAGAACGATTAGTTTACTTTTATTGGCGATAGATCAACTTGAGTCAATATTTAACAAAGATCAGGCTATATTAAGGATAGACAGATCTGTATTTAGACTGTTGTTAAAAAGAGGGATGTGGGGGTGGGGGCGGAGGTGTTATTTTTATCAGGACACCATTTTTTATAGAAAACAACTAAAATCTGTATTTTTTAAATATATTAACAGTCTCTCTTTCAAATCTGCAATAGGCTGATACACGTTTGTACACTATAGGCTGATATACTAGAGTACACTAATTCTCAAGTTGGTTGCTATCTTTTTTTATTGTTGACGATTAAACTGCTCACTTTTTTCAACCTTTTTCTAGCTCATTCTTTTTTTCTGTTGACTTTTTTTTAAAATTTGTTGACAATTTTACCGCTCACCAGAGGCTACAGATCCCCTCTACCCCTGCGACAAATTTTACCGCTCACCAGAGGCTACAGATCCCCTCTACCCCTGCGACAAATATAAAATTTATAAAAATCATTGAAAATCTGCAAATTCATTAAAATAACTTATATTTTTTTATTCGTTACAAAACAAACCTTTGTATTTCGTCCATGTAGAAATGTATATCTGTAAAAAAAACAAACTTTAAATGAAAATTTCATTGTCTTATTTGTTCGTATTTCTCTTGGTGGGTGGGTGGGTCGCTGAGCCAGAACTGTTGTCATGGTCGATCATAAAGCTTTATAAATGTTTGAGAAGCCCTGGTTTTTGTGATATGTTGATTCTTTCTAGTTTTCGCTACTGCTGTATTGACAGGGTTGTTTAATGCTCTATCAACATCAAAAGAGTTGCAGCTGACGTTATAGATCAGCTATGGACCAGCTATAGCCAGCTATGGACAAACTACGGCCCACGGGCGAAATTCGGCTCGCCAGACTTTTAATCCGGCCCGCCACTTGTTTCAGAATGAAGGAGACCACTAGAATTTTATTTTATGACATTTACACAACTAGACTTTTATGTTATGACATTTACACCACTAGACTTTTATGCTATGACATTTACATTTAATTTATGTTAGTTCACGTCAGCACTCCATTCATCAGCTCATGGTGCGACCCGCCAGTAAAGTTTACGAACCCAATGTGGCTCGCGACTCAAAAATTTTGCCAACCCCTGCTGTAGACCCACGTAAGCCATGAAAATTGCTACAAATTCAAACCTACACTCATTGCTACTGCGGCCTGTAACAATAATTTCCACTGTCAGTTTTTCCTTAAGTTACAACCACCCCCCCTCTCCCAGAGCCCCTTACAATGCACCAGTTTTATAAAGTGAGTACTTGAGTATACCAGGGCAATGTGCACACACAGACCAACAGACAAACGTTCAACTCCTGAGGCGGTGAATAGTTCATGCACTGGTTGTTGTGTTGACACTGTATGTTTCCATGGTGACCGTCCGTCTACAAGCCTACTGCCAATCAATTTTATTTATTTACTTTAATAATGATTGAAAGGTGGTCAATATTAAAAAAATTAGATTATGATGATTGGCATATCACTAAATTGATCGATACATTCATTGTATTATTATTGTCATATCAAAGATGCAATCTATAAAGTATGAAGGAAAAAAAGTTTGGTTGTCATTAGAAAGAAATTGATTGGTTAGTAACAATAGCCAGCAATGGTGAGACATTAAACGTTAACATGTCGTGACATATGAGATGTGGGATTGTTGCGAGATAGAGATTGTTGTAAGATGTGAGATTGTAGTTAGATGTATGACTGTTGTAAGATGTGGGATTTTGAGAGATTGGGATTGTTGAAAGATGTGGGATGGTTGTGAGATGTCGTACTGTTGTGAGTTGTAATAAAATGTGGAATTGTTGTGAGATATGGGATTGTTTGTAAGATGTGGGATTGTGTTAAGATATGGAATAGTTGTAAGCTGTGGGATTGTTACTAGATGACGATTGTTGTAAGATGTGAGATTGTTGTAAGATGTTAGATTGTTCTGAGATGTGGGATTAATGTAAGATGTGGGATTGTTACTAGATTGAGATTGTTGTAAGATGTGGGATTGTTGTAAGAAATGAGATTGTCGTAGATATGGAATTGTTATGGGCGTTATGACTGACGGTTATTTTTTAAAAACTGAAATTACCTTAACGGGTGCGGTGGAGGAGGGGGGTCCAATTGCCACGAACCATAAACATCTAGTTTACTCATTTCTCGGTTAGAAAGAAAATGATATCTAAAAAATGAACTTTAATTTAGTCTGAAATTTAAATGCAAAGTTTAAATTAAATATACCTTTACTATCGCATAAAAACACTCCACATATCTTTTTTAAGTGGCATTATACTAAGTAGGGAGCGACCGATATGCCTTTTTACCGATAGTCCGATACCGATATTTTCCCCCAGCATTTTTACCGATACCGATATTTTCTTTTTAGGGGCTATCCACTATTTATGTCAACAAATTTTTGGCGATTTTTACCTCCCTCCCCCCCCCCCTTGTCAACAAATTGTCAAACTTCCAGAGACAACCCCTATAAAATTACGTCAACATTTGATTACCCCCCCCCCTAAAAAAGGTGGCTTCCAAAATGTTGATGTGGCAAAAATAGTAGGAATATAGTTAGTTTAATTAAAATACTGAATGTTAAGCGAGTGTGTAACACAGAACTACAAACGCTGCTTAACTTTCCTATTTATTAAGTAATTATATTACATTTAAAAAAGTAACATTGTTGACGTCAACTTTTCTTGACCCCCCCTCCCCTTGTCAACAATTGTCAAAAATTTTCTGACCCCCCTCCCCCTATTTTGTTGACGTAATTAATGGACAGCCCCTTAAGCAACAACAATGCCAAACACGTGTTATTCTCGTGCTGTATGACGTATTTCAACCCATGTTCACTTATTTTGTAACACTTCGCCCACGCGTGTCTTGTTTACCCCCCCCCCCCCCAGATACCGATATTTTTTTAAATCAACAACAATGCCAAACACGTGTTTTTCTCGTACAGCTAATGACGTATGTCAACCCATGCTTACCCCTTCCCTGTCATATTTCGTGACACTTCGCCCACACGTAAGTCTTGTTCTCCCCCCCCCCCCCAACTTCCCATCTCAACAAAAAATACACACATATGTTCACTATTGTATCATTCAAGGGCATACATTAGAATTAAGAAATGCCAATCCTATTGTTTCAAGGTCATATCTCTGATGTAGACGTGACAATTTCTGTGTACGGGTTTTTTTTTTCCTTTTTTTTAAATCTTGTCTGATTTTGTTATAGAATTGGGTTATTTACTGATTTTTTTTCTGCAACTCTGTTGTGAAAAAAAAAAAACAATGTATCGGCAGCCAAAAAACGGCCGGTCCGACAGTTAACCCATAGTGCCAACATCGGTTCGACTATCGGTCGCTCCCTACAACAATCGGCCTATACGATATTAACCGATAGTGCCAATATCGGTCCGATACCGATACCGATCCGATTATCGGTCGCTCCCTAATACTAAGTAATGTTTCTTCTATATATTCACACAATAGTGACATTCAAGAGTTAAGTACATCCCGTCAGGCCAATTGTTTAGAGATATCCGATCATTGATGGCTCTCTGTTTGTCTTCAGGGAATTCCCGAAACAAGTCGCATATGAAATAGCACACATTTTCTTGGAAGAGAATTGAAAGCACATAATCGGGTTTCTCCACATTGGTAAAAAACAATTGACTTTATTAAATCACATTGTACTTTTGAGGGGAGAATAAACATTGGTTAATTGTTATTTTACATAAATGTTTAGATGGTTTATTTATTAAACATTTATTTTACATTAATATTTGTCTTCTATTTTATTTCCCTGTTTTTATTCCTTTTGAATTTGACTGTTAATTTCCTTAATAAAATCATGAAGATTTTCTTTACTATTACTTATATAAGCAAGGCCGAACTAATTTTTAGGCTAATAAAGTTTTAGTCTTAGACCCTGAAAAAATTCGGATTTCTTTCATTATATTTGATGACTCTTTCCTGATTTTTTTAGCTAACATAATGTACGAAAATGACAACAAATCTTACAAATTCTTAACCTTTTTCGAAACAAGAATATTACGTGAAACATGAAAGGACATATGGTGTGAGATATGAAATGACGTATGGTGTGAAACATGAAAGGACATATGGTGTGAAATATGGAATGACATATGGTGTGAAATATGAAAGGACATATAGCTATACGCATGTGAGGTTTTTTCGTCATTTTGTTACAAACTTTATGCCCACAGTAATATTAAACCAGTATTGAAAACAAGTTATATTATTTAACTAAGAACAATATAAAGACTTATGTTACCTTGTGTGATATTGTCTGAAAAACATAAGTAACGTTTCGTCAATTAAAATAGTTGTTTCTCATAAGTTGATTGGAAGATAAACAATATATATAACAACGAAATCTGGGGCCCCTAAATAACTATATAGCAAGAGGGGCTCTTCTGGACATCTCTCCCCCCCCCTTTGCAGGTAAGTAAATAAAAAAAGTTATTGTCCCAAAAAAAAAACCCTGACAAGTGTTCTGGTTGGTTATTGTCACAAAGTCCCTGCTGTACCCATTGAATGCCGCCACCCACCCACCGATCAACAATCACGAGCTGTTTGTCTATAATATCAAACGTTCTCCCTTACAATAGCCGACTTAACTGACCAAAGTAATATGTTCCATCGAGATTTATAACAGGTTCATAGCATGGAAAGGAGGGGGGGGGGTAGTTGGATAGAAAACTTGCAGAGTGTCCAGAACCTATTGTGGTACGATCATTTCCAAAAATAACTTATTAGCTTAGGTGATATTTCAGAGGCGGATCAGCTCTCGGAGTTTGTCAGCGGGCGCCAGCTCTCGGAGTTTGTCAGCGGGCGCCAGCTCTCGGAGTTTGTCAGCGGACACGTGCGATCGGAGTTTGTCAGCGGGCGCCAGCTCTCGGAGTTTGTCAGCGGGCGCCAGCTCTCGGAGTGTGTCAGCGGACACGTGCGATCGGAGTTTGTCAGCGGGCGCCAGCTGTCGGAGTTTGTCGGCGGGCGCCAGCTCTCGGAGTGTGTCAGCGGACACGTGCGATCGGAGTTTGTCAGCGGGCACCAGCTCTCGGAGTGTGTCAGCGGACACGTGCGATCGGAGTTTGTCAGCGGGCACCAGCTCTCGGAGTGTGTCAGCGGACACGTGCGATCGGAGTTTATCAGCGGGCACATGCTCTCGGAGTTTGTCAGCGCGCACCAGCTCTCGAAGTTTGCCAGCGGGCACCAGCTCTCGGAGTGTGTCAGCGGACACGTGCGATCGGAGTTTATCAGCGGGCACGTGCTCTCGGAGTTTGTCAGCGGGCACCAGCTCTCGAAGTTTGCCAGCGGCCACAATGACATACTGGCCAATTAAAGGCCGTAAAATGAAATGTTTACCTCTTTATTTACCTCATCATGAGGTTTTGATAATGTGTTTCTCCAGGAGCCACCATTCTATTGTCTGGCAATTGGCACTGTGACAGACCCAGACATTTGACAAACAACAAGTTGAGAACGTCATTACTGTGTATATGTCATCGCGTCCAGATCTACAGGGATACGCCGATAATGACGGTCAAGGAGAGCGTAAGATAGAGAGAGAGAGAGAGAGAGAGAGAGAGAGAGAAAGAGAGAAAGAGAGTGAGAGAGAGAGAGTGAGGGAGAGAGTGAGAGAGAGCGAGAGAGAAAGAAAGAGAGAGGGAGTGAGAGAGAGAAGGAGAGAGAGAGAGAGAGAGAGAAAAGATACATCTCTCCTGCAATAAAAAAACCATGACGTGGATGTAATGCCGTTTTGTCCATACTCTTCCATCCACAGATTTGAAAAGACCAGTTTATCGATTTACTGCAACATTATGTAAAAAAAAAACCATTAATCTTTAAGACTAATAAAATTGGGAAGTAAAAAACTTAATGACAGAAAAATAAAACATTGAAGTAGTAACAAAATCAATAAATGGTAAAGAAAAAAATCATCTTAAGGAAAAAATCAAGTAAACCTTTCAACATCAAATTAATAATGATGAAGAATATCAATACGACAATAAAGAAGTGTATTTGATGAGTACTATATTCAATATCAAAGTGAGGTATCTACAATTCACCTTTGACCTTGTAATGACGCCAATTGTTTAGATAAAGACAAGACAATACATTTGTGTCTCGATTGTATGACTGACACATGGTGGACTATAACAACACCTATTGGACTAAAACACATAGTGAACTATAACACATAGTGAACTAAAACAACACATAGTGGACTAAAACACATAGTGAACTAAAACAACACATAGTGGACTAAAACACATAGTGGACTAAAACAACACATAGTGAACTAAAACACATAGAGAACTAAAACAACACATAGTGGACTAAAACACATAGTGGACTAAAACACATAGTGGACTAAAACACATAGTGGACTAAAACACATAGTGGACTAAAACAACAAATAGTGGACTATAACACATAGTGAACTAAAACAACACATAGTGGACTAAAACACATAGTGGACTAAAACACATAGTGGACTAAAACACATAGTGTACTAAAACACATAGTGGTTTAAAACACATAGTGGACTAAAACAACAAATAGTGGACTAAAACAACAAATAGTGGACTAAAACACATAGTGGACTAAAACACATAGTGGACTAAAACACATAGTGGAATAAAACACATATTGTACTAAAACACATAGTGAACTAAAACAACAAATAGTAGACTAAAACACATAGTGAACTAAAACAACAAATAGTGGACTAAAACACATAGTGTACTAAAACACATAGTGGACTAAAACACATAGTGGACTAAAACACATAGTGGACCAAAACAACAAATAGTGGACTAAAACACATAGTGGACTAAAACACATAGTGGACTAAAACACATGGTGGACTAAAACAACAAATAGTGGACTGAAACACATAGTGTACTAAAACATATAGTGGACTGAAACACATAGTGAACTGAAACACATAGTGGACTAAAACAACAAATAGTGGACTAAAACACATAGTGGACTAAAACAACTAATAGTTGACTAAAACAACAAATAGTGGACTAAAACACATAGTGAACTATAACACATAGTGGACTAAAACAACAAATAGTGAACTATAACACATAGTGGACTAAAACAACAAATAGTGGACTAAAACACATAGTGGACTAAAACACATAGTGGACTAAAACACATAGTGGACTAAAACACATAGTGAACTAAAACAACAAATAGTGGACTAAAACACATAGTGGACTAAAACAACAAATAGTGGACTAAAACACATAGTGTACTAAAACACATAGTGGACTAAAACACATAGTGGACTAAAACAACAAATAGTGGACTTAAAACACATAGTGGACTAAAACACACAGTGGACTAAAACACACAGTGGACTAAAACACATAGTGGACTAAAACACATAGTGGACTAAAACAACAAATAGTGGACTAAAACACATAGTGAACAATAACACATAGTGGACTAAAACAACAAATAGTGGACTAAAACATATAGTGGACTAAAACAACAAATAGTGGACTAAAACACATAGTGGACTAAAACACATAGTGTACTAAAACACATAGTGGACTAAAACAACAAATAGTGGACTAAAACAACAAATAGTGGACTAAAACACATAGTGGACTAAAACAACAAATAGTGTACTAAAAGAACAAATAGTGGACTAAAACACATAGTGGACTAAAACACATAGTGGACTAAAACACATAGTGGAATAAAACACATAGTGTACTAAAACACATAGTGAACTAAAACAACAAATAGTAGACTAAAACACATAGTGAACTAAAACAACAAATAGTGGACTAAAACACATAGTGTACTAAAACACATAGTGGACTACAACACATAGTGGACCAAAACAACAAATAGTGGACTAAAACACATAGTGGACTAAAACACATAGTGGACTACACATAGTGGACTAAAACAACAAATAGTGGACTAAAACACATAGTGGACTAAAACACATAGTGGACTAAAACAACAGATAGTGGACTAAAACACATAGTGGACTATGACACATAGTGGACTAAAACAACAAATAGTGGACTAAAACACATAGTGAACTATAACACATAGTGAACTAAAACAACACATAGTGGACTATAACACATAGTGGACTATGACACATAGTGAACTAAAACAACACATAGTGGACTATAACACATAGTGGACTATAACACATAGTGAACTATAACACATAGTGAACTAAAACACATAGTGGACTAAGACACATAGTGGACTATGATACATAGTTGACTAAAACACATAGTGGACTAAAACATAGTGGACTAAAACACATAGTGGACTAAAACAACACATAGTGGACTAAAACAACACATAGTGGACTAAAACACATAGTGGACTATGACACATAGTGGACTATGACACATAGTTGACTATAACAACACATAGTGGACTATGACACATAGTGGACTATGACACATAGTGGACTATGACACATGGTGGACTATAACAACACATAGTGGACTATAACACATATTAGATCAGACCACTGTACAGCTAAGTCAAGGAACGTTGGACTCAACGTTTTACTATCTATTTACATAAGGTGTAAGTTTGGTTGTATGTGTATGCTGTAGGTAACGGTTTCGAGTTCCAATCACTTATATCAACCGGAATATTTATATGGCCATTGTAGCATCGGTTAGTGACAGGATTTAGTAAGGTAGTTACACACACAAAACACACGACGAACAATAGTCACCTCTCTCATAGAGTGGTTTTAGGAACAAATAATAAACAACTCATTTTTGTAGGAACAAGTTATAAACAACTCATTGTTGCAGGAACAAGTAATAAACAACTCATTGTTGCAGGAACTATCAGATTATAATTAGGGGGAGGGGGTGAACTAGTGGAGGAAGTCATAGAGACTAGAAATATCGTTATAAGTTAAACAAAACAAAAAGAGATCCAGAATTCATCTACTTCCAGTCTAAGTCAGTGTAAACGTAATATGACAAAATGACGTTTTGGTCTTGTCAAATACATTTCAGTTGACAGAAGGACACAGCGACTGTCTGTTGTTGTTAATGACAAGACAGACCCAGTGTCTTTAAATCTTCCTCACCGGCCAGAATCAATTAGCCAACATATAATCATCAATTATTTTATCCACACTCTCAAATCCTCCCAACGTGTCCATCTTCCTCGACACTCTCCCCGCCTCTTCACCCCCCCACCCCACCCCCCTCTCTTTCTCGTCCACCAGTTCCCGTCTCCCGTCTGGTTTATTTTTTCTGTCTTTGTTTGAAATCCTCCACAGATGAAAAGTTCCGTCATTACCGATAATGAACGTCCTTCAGGTGAACTCCTCCCCCTTCCCTCGGGCACCCACCTTTCATCGGTAATGCTCCCCCCCCCCCACAATACCAACCTCACCCTTTTTTCGCTCAGAACTTCGTTTTAAGATTTTTTGTTTTCTTCTTTCTCTCTCAAATATTCTGCCACATTCATCTCTTCCTCTCTTCACTAGTTTCTTTCAGATTCCTTTCACAGAGCCTTCTCCTCAACGGCCCTAGCTTATCTGTCCCCCCCAGCAAATATTTACTAGGGTTAATATTGACATCCGGGGCCTAACTGATGAAGGAGATGGAGGAAAGGGGAGGGGTGGAATAGGGGGAGAGTAGCGGAGGAATTCTTGCGGATAAAGGGGGGAGGGGAGCTGTGGAATAAACTAGATATAATACAGGGGCGGGGATGTGTGTGGACGGGTCCTAATCCACCCGTGAGGTCCCAACATGTTAGATGCTTGACTTTACTGATCTTTTCTTGTCTCATCTTGGTGTGTGTGTGTGTGTGTGTGTGTGTGTCTAGTATTTGTGTGTATATGTGTGTTTATGTGTTAGTATGTGTCTTAGTGTTTGTGTGTATGTGTGTGTTGGTTTTAATTATTTGACAAAAACCAATAACAAATGGATGCATCTCTCGAGGCCAGCCCCCCCCACCCGGCCCAGAAATGTCAACATTTTCCCGGAGGTTCTCACAAATACAAATTTATATGGTAAATATCGAGGCTGGGTTAACGTTTTAGAATAAACAAATAAAAAATTACAATTGGAGCGATCTGAAGGCTGTACTAAATGTACCTAGTCTGTACTAAATGTACCTAGTCTGTACTAAATGTACCTAGTCTGTACTAAATGTACCTAGTCTGTACTAAATGTATCTAGTCTATAACTAGCAACGTTAAATGTTTGGGGTAAAAACATTGGAGTTGAATGAAATTATTATTTACTGAGACCATGATGTTATTATAAAGAAGGGCTGACAAATACACGGAACGCGTGCCAAGATGACACGCTTAGAAAAATCTCTGGCCCTAAACAAGAATGGTAAAAAAAGAATCAACAAAAAATAAATGATAATTTATATTATAAATGTTAGTATAAAAATATAAGAGTACATCCAGGGACAAAATAAAACAGACAATATTTCTCATTTTGAATTTCTTTGGTTTTTGGCAATTCGATACCACACTTTTTTGACATTTCTGCTTTGAAGAATGAAACACATAATGAATGTTATCTCTGTCGATTCCTCTTCATGCCAGTATTTACTGTTTACTCGATTGAGTCAACAGTTCCGCACAAGTGTGCACAATATTCATTTAATATAAAACCATAACAACATGTAGAATATTTTTGATTAGTATCTCTCAACATTAAAAAAAAATTCAAAATTAACTAAAAATACATAGCAACAATAACCAGTAACCCATATTCTCTTCCCAGTGGCCCCAGCTTGTCTTTATTACCCGCCCCTCCACACACACACACACATACAGAGATTGACCAGGGATCCACGTTTCTCAATCACTGCTACACAATTAATTAACCATCTGCTCAAGATGTAGTGATACCAGCGACTTTTTAAAAGTGCCAGATTTTTTTTCTCCAACAGACTACGAAAAGATTCATTATCTATGTTGCCAGTTTGTACTCACTATGGGCGAAATAAGTGTGAAATAACTAGAAAGGGAGCACAATAATTCAGACAAAGTGATATGTGTTTACTTATTGTTGTTTTAATGTTGGACGGTGGCATTTATGTAATGTAACCAAATATTAAATAGATATAGATAACACACTCTCGCATACTGAACTGATGGATATGATAAAGCGGTATGAAAAAGATTTTTTTGTATTTATTTATAATGGCATCAGATCGACGTCTGCTTCGTCACATCCATTATTTAAAGACCGGCTTCTCTAATGAGTTTGTGCGTATGATTGTAAAAAAAAAAAAACTATTGATTTTGCCAGGAGATAAATCATTCAACACAACATATTTTTTTACTTGCGTGTTGTTTTTAAAAATATGTAGTATAAACATCTATTTTGTTTTTTTTAGAAAGTCGATTTATTTAAGCTAATGCTACTTGAAAATACACTTCAGTAGCTCTGTTAGACGAGCTGTGTTAGGCGAGCTGTGATTATTTTTTTTTGCGTTTTATGTTTATCAATGATTTAAAGCCAAGCATCGCATACAACAATTACGATTTCCAAGGCGTATTGACATATTAACTGCACCAGTTTAAGTTCCAATATGTTTTACATCTAGTTTTACATGAAGTGAAAATACAGTGTTAAGTGGTTCACTTCAACTAGCACTGACTACTTGAGTGATTCACTTCAACTAGCACTGACTACTTGAGTGATTCACTTCAACTAGCACTGAGTACTTGAGTGATTCATTTCAACTAGCACTGTCTACTTGAGTGATTCACTTCAACTAGCACTGTCTACTTGAGTGATTCATTTCAACTAGCACTGTCTACTTGAGTGATTCACTTCAACTACCACTGACTACTTGAGTGATTCACTTCAACTAGCACTGTCTACTTGAGTAATTCACTTCAACTAGCACTGTCTACTTGAGTGATTCATTTCAACTAGCACTGTCTACTTGAGTGATTCATTTCAACTAGCACTGTCTACTTGAGTGATTCACTTCAACTAGCACTGTCTACTTGAGTGGTTCATTTCAACTAGCACTGACTATTCCTAAGTTGCACGAGGTGTGATACCATTACTTGAAGGCGGAGTTAACGGCTGTGCACAGGGCGCACATCCGGGGTCCCATCTTGTGAGGGGCACCACAAAAGTCAACTTATTACCTACCCGTTTAGATGTCTCTCTCTTATATAGGGGGCCCAAATTTTCTCTAGTGCGCACGTGGCCTTAACTGATTTTCATCCGCCTCTGCAAGCAGTGTCAGATACAACATAAGGAAGAACTAAAACTTATGGTATACGTGACATAAGGGTTAGGGTAAACAAACAATAACTTGATAGGCTGATTCACGTAAACAAACAATAACTTAATAGGCTGATTCAGTAAACAAACAATAACTTGATAGGCTGATTCACGTAAACAAACAATGACTTGATAGGCTGATTCACGTAAACAAACAATAACTTGATAGGCTGATTCACGTAAACAAACAATGACTTGATAGGCTGATTCACGTAAACAAACAATAACTTGATAGGCTGATTCACGTAAACAAACAATAACTTGATAGGCTGATTCACGTAAACTAACAATAACTTGATAGGCTGATTCAGTAAACAAACAGTGACTTGATAGGCTTATCCACGTAAACTAACAATAACTTGATAGGCTGATTCACGTAAACAAACAGTGACTTGATAGGCTGATTCACGTAAACTAACAATAACTTGATAGGCTGATTCAGTAAACAAACAGTGACTTAATAGGCTGATTCACGTAAACAAACAGTGACCTGTTAGTTGCTATACTCGAGATATTTTATACTTGATGCAAGGTCTCATGAAATACCACAGGCCTACACATTGTCACAATATGTTACTGTAAAGATGTCAGCTACACTTCCTGATGTAACAATATTACATGCTATATAATAAACTATTAGCATGAATTACACAACTCACCACAATTACATTCCTACACTTTACAATGTAAATATTAATTGTTTACTGTAAAGAATGCTACAAAAAACACTTTATTTCACTTCATATATGTTCTAACCCTGTTACATTTCACGTCATATATGCTCTAACCCTGTTACATTTCACTTCATATATGTTCTAACCCTGTCCCTGTTACATTTCACGTCATATATGTTCTAACCCTGTTACATTTCACGTCATATATGTTCTAACCCTGTTACATTTCACTTCATATATGCTCTAACCCTGTTACATTTCACTTTATATATGTTCTAACCCTGTTAGATTTTACGCTTGCTAAATACATTTTTAGAATTTTCATTTATCATAACTTTTTAATATGAAAATCTTATTATTTTTAGGCAGACTCTTTCATTAAGTCTCCTTATCTCCCAATAAATATTACCTCCCCTCCTAATCAACACTGTCTCTTACCTCCCTTGGAATTATCAACTTTTTTTGTGGAGAAAACGAGGTTAAAAAAAAAAGATAATGGCTAATGTAATAGAGATGTTTTTGTCTGGTCCATCTGGCTATTTTCTGATTTAATTACAGAAGAGCCGTTGTATTTTCACATCAGCCAGCGACACAGCTCTGTTGCTTTAATACTGAAACAATGGAAGTTTTGGCTGGTTTGTTGTAGATGGGTCTGTATGTCTGTTTACTCTATGGAACACGATCTTTAGCCATCACTTACTGTCTAAAGAAATTGTATTCCTGTCTTTTGTTAAGACCAGAAGTATTATTGAACGACTCTTATTTGTGTATGTAAGAAATGTAATCGATCCAAATTCTCAGATAACCAGAAATGTAATTGATACAATGATACAAATTCTCAGATAACCAGAAATGTAATTGATAACAATGATACAAATTCTCAGATAACCAGAAATGTAATTGATACACATTCTCAGAGAACCAGAAATGTAATCGTTACAAAGTCTCAGAGAACCAGAAATGTAATCGTTACAAATTCTCAGAGAACCAGAAATGTAATCGTTACAAATTCTCAGAGAACCAGTATTATTATACGCCTGTTCGGTGATAAACAAATGACTAGCAAAAAATAAATGGATTAAATACATAAAGCGATGTTATAAATATGAAATCCTATGATGTCATTTCTTTGAGTGCTATTATGATTACTTTATTGATGGAGGATGGTTGTAAGTCAATGGTCACCTAATAAGGAGGATGGTAGTAATGCAATGGTCAGCTAATAAGGAGGATGGTATTTCAATGGTCAGCTAATAAGGGGAATGATACATCAATACATCCTGGGTTGGTAAACCTCGTCCCGCGGGTCAAATCCTGCCCACCGCTATTTAATCCGAACCAAAGCTCAAAGAGAAGCGCATCACTAGTTTTGAATATTATGACGTATGTTATGACGTATGTTATGACGTTTAAATTGAGTCTACCTTAGTTCAAGCCAAGTCTCGATTATTTCTATCCAGGTCCGCCGGCCAACCGGGCCAAATTATACGAACCCAACGTGGCCCGCGACTCGTAATTTTGCCCACCCTTGATTTTGATAGATGAGTGAATAATAATGAAATAAATAAACTCTCAACTCAGATAAGTTCAGAGTCAAGTCAACCGTTCTACAAACATTTTTTTTTAATGTGTTGGGCACACCTCGGGTATACGATGGTGCCACGAGGTGATTTCAATTCATATAAAACAAAAATAATGTTGGTCACGTGACCAGAATCAAATAATTTCGCAAATAGCTGTGTGACGAAGGTACCTTTTCATACCAGAATTAAATAAAGATGGATGGACTAATGGGCTCTGTCAATTTGTTTTTAGGAAACCTCCTTGTACTATACCTCCCTCCTTGTACTATACCTCCCTCCTTGTACTATACCTCCCTCCTCTTTACACCAAAAGATTAAAAAAAAACACTCAATCAAAGAGGCTGTCTTTGAAGTAGCTGGTCATAACATGTTGACAGACAAGGAAGGAGTTGGACCTGGAGAGTGTGGGCCTTGTCCAGCCCACCATCACACGAAGTGGGTCATTGTGGTAGGCTGGAGATGGTGACTGGAGAGAAAGACCTAGAGAAATCGAACGTAAATTTATTACCCTATAAACTTGATCGTGTATTGACAGTCTTATTGATCTCTTGTTACGACCATTGCTGGAGAACGTCAGACACGGCACCGCCGTATACCTTCAGCTTATTGCTGATCCCGTTCTATGGATGTCTGACTATAAGTCTCAACCGTCTACCAGTTTGTCTATAATACTAAATCTTGATCTTGAACAGACTCTGCTTTATATCTGACTGATTTTGGCTATCTGGCTAATTCGTAATCCTTTGTAGGTCTTTCTGATTAAATAATTTCCAGTCTGTTTTTTTTTTCCTCTCTTACTAGCTCTTGAACTAGAAATTATTTCTGTTCAAGTATTTATTAGTCTAGATGTCTGTCTTTGGATTCGTGTCCATACTTTCTCTATTTCTATCGAGGTATTCATACGTCTGATTGTATACCACTAGTAAGGGGGTGGATTGTTTTATGAGTTTAGTCTAACTACTTTATTACTTTGAAACTTTACAAGCCTCGCTAACATTGCATGTCTAGATTATTATTGTAGAACTCAGCCCATTACCAACACCTGTATATGTATAAAATTGGTTTTAATGATAAGAACAAACACACAAACAGTCTCAGTAACACTAGAAACATTCACACACAATAAGAGATGCCAGACTTCTGGTGATTGACAAACACACAAACAGTCTCAGTAACACTAGAAACATTCACACACAATAAGAGATGCCAGACTTCCGGTGATTGAGAAACACGCAAAAAGTTTCAGTAACACTAGAAACATTCACACACAATAAGAGATGCCAGACTTCCGGTGATTGACAAACACACAAACAGTCTCAGTAACACTAGAAACATTCACACACAATAAGAGATGCCAGACTTCTGGAGAATGTCATAAGTTGTTAAATAAATACAAGAATTCGGTTTTTCTCTTATTAAACTCAGAAGAATAAAAAAAAGATGGTGGGGGGGGGGAGGGTTGAAATATAGTATGAGGGTGAGGGGTGATCGACATGGTGGCTGGCGAATAAATGGTAGGGTGGGGTGGGGTGGGAGGTGCGGACCCGTTTGATCCGTTCTGAGATTTGTTTTTTTTTGTTTGAGTCTAATGGAGCGGATTGGTCCTGTACCTACGTCAGCGTTGGGAATAACTCCTGGTTGTGATTCGGATCTCTAGGATGATTTGTTTGTCATTTCTACATCAAAATTTCCATAAAGTTTTAAGAAGGTATGTTTAAAACAAAAGAAAAGGAAGGGAAATCCCATAGAAGATAATATAGGAATAAGGAATAAAAAGACACAAAAGTGTATGTATATATATTTATATATAGGCCTATCCATTTACATAAATATATACCCATGTACTATCTATCTATCTATCTATCTATCTATCTATCTATCTATCTATCTATCTATCTATCTATCTATCTATCTATCTATCTATCTATCTATCTATCTATCTATCTATCTATCTATCTATCTATCTATCTATCTATCTATCTATCTATCTATCTATCTATCTATCTATCTATCTATCTATCTATCTATCTATCTATCTATATATATATATATATATATACATATAAGTGTGTGTGTGTGTATATAATTATATGTATATATAGCAATGGATATATTGAAAATGAATATATATGTGTATCCAATTACTATATACGTATATCCATTTACAGGAAAAAAAAATCAAAGTGCGAGACCTGATCCCCGACGTATTAAAGGCCCCGAAGAATCCCAGTAGAACAATTATAGAATACTATTCTCCGTCTCTGTCATTGTAAAGGGGCCTAATATTTATATCGCAAACAGGTGGCCCCCAACCGTCCTTAATCTACAACTTTGAATAAGGTGCAGGCTTTTGTCTCGTGTGTGTGTGTGTGCGTGCGTGCGTGCGTGCGTGTGCGTGCGTGCGTGCGTGTGTGTGTGTGTGTGTGGATAGTGGTGACACATACAAGAAAATTTAACTGAGAAGTGAGATGTTTTATCACACACTGATAATAAAGTACCCTGTGAAGTGAAATGTTTTATCACACGCTGATAATAAAGTACCCTGTGAAGTGAAACGTTCTATCGCATCCTTATATTATTTACAAAAAAATCTTTTTTACCACTGGGCATTTTTTGTGTGGTCAAGGGGGCAGCCCTGTAAAGTAGGTCCTGTCACCCTCACTCTTTCAAATGGTGCGTCAACATCTGTATCAGGTGTGGCAGGGAGGGGAGGAATCGAACTCTGACATTATACTTCAAAAAAGATATTAGTACAACGCTCTGCAGTCTTTACTTTCTCTCAATAAAAGTCAAGATCATTCTGACACGATAGAGTGTGGGAGGGAGGGGATTTTTAGATCCCGGACCTTATTGTGTATATTCAAATTTTTACTGCCGAAGTTACTTTTGTGTGTTTCGGGGTCCTAATTAGAGAATCTCAGAGATGTTTGGGGCGATAGAGAATCTCAGAGATGTTTGTGACTATACAGAATCTCTTAGATGTTTGGGGCTATGCAAATGTATCTACGTGGCCATAATTTGCATCAATTAAACACCTTGATGTCTAAAGCAATAAATACAGCGAATGTCTACAACAATGTCTACAGCAATAAATACAGCGAATGCCTACAACAATGTCTACAGCAATGTCTACAACAATGCCACCTGCAATATATGCAGCAATGTCTACAACAATGTCTACAGCAATTCTGAAGCGATGTCTACAGCAATGCCTACAGCAATTTCTACATCAATGTCTACTGCAATGTCTCAAAAAATATCTACAGCCATGTAAACAACAATGTCTACACCATGGCCAATACAGTTCAATGTTCATTATGTATTGTATATGTTATTTTTTTAAAATTGCTTTTTCATAAATATTATTAAACCATATGGTAACTGACCAATACTTAATCAATACGTAATCAAAACGTGACGTCAAAAGACATTCAAATAAATGTTCGTGATGTTTTTGTGACTGAGAAGGAACCAAGTAGAACAAGTGCAAGGCGTCAATACCAAGTAGAACAATTGCAAGGCGTCAATACCAAGTAGAACAAGTGCAAGGCGTCAATACCAAGTAGAACAAGTGCAAGGCGTCAATACCAAGTAGAACAAGTGCAAGGCGTCAATACCAAGTAGAACAAGTGCAAGGCGTCAATACCAAGTAGAACAAGTGCAAGGCGTCAATACCAAGTAGAACAAGTGAAGGCGTCAATACCATGTAGAGCAAGTGCAAGGCGTCAATACCAATTAGAACAAGTGCAAGGCGTCAATACCAAGTAGAACAAGTGCAAGGCGTCAAAACAAAGTAGAACAAGTGCAAGGCGTCAATACCAAGTAGATCAAGTGCAAGGCGTCAATACCAAGTAGAACAAGTGCAAGGCGTCAATACCAAGTAGAACAAGTGCAAGGCGTCAATATCGAGTAGAACAAGTGCAAGGCGTCAATACCTAGTAGAACAAGGCAAGGCGTCAATACCAAGTAGAACAAGTGCAAGGCGTCAATACCAAGTAGAACAAGTGCAAGGCGTCAATACCAAGTAGAACAAGTGCAAGGCGTCAATACCAAGTAGAACAAGTGAAGGCGTCAATACCATGTAGAGCAAGTGCAAGGCGTCAATACCAATTAGAACAAGTGCAAGGCGTCAATACCAAGTAGAACAAGTGCAAGGCGTCAAAACAAAGTAGAACAAGTGCAAGGCGTCAATACCAAGTAGATCAAGTGCAAGGCGTCAATACCAAGTAGAACAAGTGCAAGGCGTCAATACCAAGTAGAACAAGTGCAAGGCGTCAATATCGAGTAGAACAAGTGCAAGGCGTCAATACCTAGTAGAACAAGGCAAGGCGTCAATACCAAGTAGAACAAGTGCAAGGCGTCTATACCAAGTAGAACAAGTTCAAGCCGTAAAAAGGACCCTACGATCACGCTGGTCAGGGATCTAGCAGAAGGATTCTATTCCGCGTTTCACCGTTTCTCTCTGGTCGTCTACTGGTCTGTTACCACCGACACATAAGAAATACCTATTTCCCTGGTCAGCTACTCCTGACAAGAATGTTGACTTTGGATTTTTTTACATTTTGCCCCATTGTTTTGCCACGTGGCGAGAGGTAAATGCAAAGTTCAATTCAGTTAGCGATTTTATACTTTGACAAAGGCGGTAAAATGAAAAACTTAAAAAAAAACGTTTTATAGATCACAGACTGATTAGAATTTGATCAATGTAGGTCAGCGGCACGGATCGAAACACATCGTCTGTTTGAATGAGTTGATGCTCACAAATGCATGTCTAAATGTTTCTTTATCACCAACCTAACTCACTGCTAGGTAACGGGGGACAGTTTTAAACACAAATGTATATCACTTGTAACGTGTTTTAAGCCTGTGTTCTAAATGTAAAAAAAAAGCTATGATCTCAACGGGGTAATTGAATTCTACACAACATGCCAATTTTTTTTTAACATTGGGTATTCCCAATTCTCCATTTACCAGTCGATACTCACTAACAGAAGTTATCGATTGAACGATTAGTATTGCGTGCTACATTACCAGAGATAATACAACACGTCATTGTTGTATGTATACATTATTTTTTTTTCAAGTTAATGACAAAATTTTAAGTCGAATAAACGATTATCATAAATATTATCTCTTCTTGCATATGACACTAATATGACAGAAATGTTGCTTTAGATTTGTAAAACCCAGTGAAGCAATTGGAGCTTTGCAGAATGCACACACTTTAGAATTCCCTGTACTTGGGTGGGACACTTTCGTGTTAAATTTTCAGCTGTAAATGAATTAGCAATTGGTGTGAGTACTTGAGGAAAGAGGCCTCAGCTGCTGAATTTTAACAATATTAGCTGCCAATACTGTTGAATTTCAGCAATATTACCTACTAGTGCTGTTGGATTTCAGCTACATTGCTAGAACTGTTGGATTTCAGCAATATTAGCAGTTAGTAAAGTTGGGTTTCATCAATATTAGTTTCTAGTACTGTTGAATTTCACAATATTACGAATTTATTTTTTCAAACGTCATCTTTAAACATTTTCAGACGTTCATCAATGTAGTAACAGTGACAGATGTGCAGAAGATACAGGTGGGTTACATTAATGTAGTGACATATGTGTTGTAGATACAGGTGGGGTACATTAATGTAGTGACAGATGTGTTGTAGATACAGGTGGGGTACATTAATGTAGTGACAGATGTGTTGTAGATACAGGTGGGGTACATTAATGTAGTGACAGATGTGTTGTAGATACAGGTGGGGTACATTAATGTAGTGACAGATGTGTTGTAGATACAGGTGGGGTACATGATATGAATGACATGATATGGTTTGCATGGGTTTAATGAATGATATGGTTTGCATGGGTTTAATGAATGATATTGTTTGCATGGGTTTAATGAATGGTATGGTTTGCATGGGTTTAATGAATGATATTGTTTGCATGGGTTTAATGAATGGTATGGTTTGCATGGGTTTAATGAATGATATGGTTTGCATGGGTTTAATGAATGATATGGTTTGCATGGGTTTAATGAATGATATTGTTTGCATGGGTTTAATGAATGATATGGTTTGCATGGGTTTAATAAATGATATGGTTTGCATGGGTTTAATGAATGATATGGTTTGCATGGGTTTAATGAATGATATGGTTTGCATGGGTTTAATGAATGACATGGTTTGCGTGGGTTTAATGAATGATATGGTTTGCATGGGTTTAATGAATTATATGGTTTGCATGGGTTTAATGAATGATATGGTTAGCATGGGTTTAATGAATGATATGGTTTGCATGGGTTTAATGAATGATATGGTTTGCATGGGTTCAATGAATGATATGGTTAGCATGGGTTTCATGAATGATATGGTTTGCATGAGTTTAATGAATGATATGGTTAGCATGGGTTTAATAAATGATATGGTTTGCATGGGTTTAATGAATGATATTGTTTGCATGGGTTTAATGAATGATATGGTTAGCGTGGGTTTAATGAATGATATGGTTAGCATGGGTTTAATGAATGATATGGTTTGCATGGGTTTAATGAATGATATGGTTAGCGTGGGTTTAATGAATGATATGGTTAGCATGGGTTTAATGAATGATATGGTTTGCATGGGTTTAATGAATGATATGGTTTGCATGGGTTCATTGATATGAAATGGTGTGCGTGGCTGGTATGAGATTGTGTGGTTTGCATAAGTGACACAAATAGCTGTGTATGACGTCGACTAAATCAGGAATAGTTTGACTTAACATCTTTTAACTTAATATTAATCGCTACATGGCATTGTACGCACTGTACGCATTGTCATACAAACTACCACACATCCCCGCACACCATCACACATTCTCACTCGCACAGTTTCACACACAATCTCAGTCTAATAATATCACAATCATTTAACAGCATATCATCATACTTACTATACTTCACATTCATAAATCATGACTCAAACACTGCACACAATCATTATACATCATCACACTTCATTAGTGAACATCGCGAATTATCTCACAAGCAATCACTTACTAGCACACATGTGCACACAATACCACAATCACCCAAGAACATCCGACATCATCACACATGGTCAGCAAAAAATATCACACTGCACCACAAATCATGATATTTTATTTTCAAATAGTTTTTTTTAATTGTTTTGTAGATAGAAGTAACGAGTGGGTGGAACTATCAGACTACCGTTGTCATAGAAACTGTTGAACCGTGATGCACGCGCCCGCTGTTGTTGTGTGTTTGTAAAGTGTAATTATTTCTGCTCATCGCACTCAATGTCCTTGTAAAAAAACGTAAATGAAAGAATCAATTCACTAACAACCTTTTTCCCTTTCTCTTTATCTTCATTCATATTTATTTTTACATCATTATGATTATTCGGGATCGTTCTCACTTGGACACATCCAATAACACCAATGATTTGGACACATCCATTAACAACAATCATCTGGACATATCATGTAACAACAATGATCTGGACACATCCATTAACAACAATAATCTGAACACATCCATTAACAACAATGATCTGGACACATCATATAACAACAATGATCTGGACACATTATATAACAACAATAATCTGAACACATCATATAACAACAATAATCTCGACACATCATATAACAACAATGATCTGGACACATTATATAACAACAATAATCTGAACACATCATATAACAACAATAATCTGGACACATCATATAACAACAATGATCTAGACACATTCATTAACAACAATAATCTGAACACATCATATAACAACAGTGATCTGGACACATCATATAACAACAATGATCCGGACACATCATATAACAACAATGATCTGAACACATCATATAACAACAATGATCTGAACACATCATATAACAACAGTGATCTGGACACATAATATAACAACAATAATCTGAACACATCATATAACAACAGTGATCTAGACACATCATATAACAACAATAATCTGAACACATCCATTAACAACAATGATCTGGACACATCATATAACAACAATGATCTGGACACATTATATAACAACAATAATCTGAACACATCATATAACAACAATAATCTGGACACATCATATAACAAAAATAATCTGAACACATCATATAACAAAAATAATCTGAACACATCATATAACAACAATGATCTGGACACATCATATAACAACAATGATCTGAACACATCATATAACAAAAATAATCTGGATACATCATATAACAACAATGATCTGGACACATCATATAACAACAATAATCTGAACACATCATATAACAACAATGATCTGGACACATCATATAACAACAATAATCTGAACACATCATATAACAACAGTGATCTGGACACATCATATAACAACAATGATCTAGACACATCCATTAACAACAATAATCTCGACACATCATATAACAACACTGATCTGGACACATCATATAACGACAGTGATCCGGACACATCATATAACAACAATGATCTGAACACATCATATAACAACAATGATCTGAACACATCATATAACAACAATGATCTGGACACATCATATAACAACACTGATCTGGACACATCATATAACAACAATGATCCAGGCACATCATATAAAACAATGATCTGAACACATCATATAACAACAATGATCTGGACACATAACAACAATGATCAGGACACATCATATAACAACAGTGATCCGGACACATCATAAAAATAACAACAGTGATACGCACACTTCATATAACAACAGTGATCCGGACACATCATATAACAACAGTGATCCGGACACATCATATAACAACAATGATCCGGACACTTCATATAACAACAGTGATCCGGACACATCATATAACAACAATGATCCGGACACTTCATATAACAACAGTGATCCGGACACATCATAAAAATAACAACAGTGATACGCACACTTCATATAACAACAGTGATCCGGACACATCATATAACAACAATGATCCGGACACATCATATAACAACAATGATTCGGACACTTCATATAACAACAGTGATCCGGACACTTCATATAACAACAATGATCTGAATAAACCCACTATATTATAATAAAAAAAAACTGTTTATGTGATTGTTATCAATCGAATGCTGCAATATAAAATCTTTGACTAATTGTTAGTTTTGGGTTTTATACTAATGCTCCAATTTTTACATGCAATTTATTTTTTTTTCTCAAAATTGAAAATTGATTGAATTCTGTAATATTATATTTCATTCTCATAGTAACGTTGGAAGTGATTTAAAAAAAAATCAAGATGTCACCACAGGTCATGGAAAATGTTTTTTTTTACATTATTCACCCGGGCCAATGATCTAGTCCCAGAAAGTATATCAACAATGTTGTACTCATCACACAAATCATCAATGTACACAGATCAAAGTCTACCAAACATCATCATGGGCCAACTGGCAAGCCAGCGTTTCTGCCCAATTGCAAGACAGCGTTTTGGGCCTTACAGTCTTTGCTCCGATCCCTATCTCAAATTACAGGAAAATCTGCTGGGCCTAACAGTCTTGCACCACCCCTATAACAAATTACTGGAATAACTGCTGGGCCTAACAGTCTTTGCACCAACCCATATAACAAATTACTGGAATAACTGCTGGGCCTAACAGTCTTTGCACCAACCCCTATAAGAAATTACTGGAATAACTGCTGGGCCTAACAGTCTTTGCACCAACCCCTATAACAAATTACTGGAATAACTGCTGGGCCTAACAGTCTTTGCACCAACCCCTATAACAAATTACAGGAATAACTGCTGGGCCTAACAGTCTTTGCACCAACCCCTATAACAAATTACTGGAATAACTGCTGGGCCTAACAGTCTTTGCACCAACCCCTATAACAAATTACTGGAATAACTGCTGGGCCTAACAGTCTTTGCACCAACCCCTATAACAAATTACTGGAATAACTGCTGGGCCTAACAGTCTTTGCACCAACCCCTATAACAAATTACTGGAATAACTGCTGGGCCTAACAGTCTTTGCACCAACCCCTATAACAAATTACAGGAATAACTGCTGGGCCTAACAGTCTTTGCACCAACCCCTATAACAAATTACTGGAATAACTGCTGGGCCTAACAGTCTTTGAACCAACCCCTATAACAAATTACTGGAATAACTGCTGGGCCTAACAGTCTTTGCACCAACCCCTATAACAAATTACTGGAATAACTGCTGGGCCTAACAGTCTTTGCATCAACCCCTATAACAAATTACTGGAATAACTGCTGGGCCTAACAGTCTTTGCACCAACCCCCTATAACAAATTACTGAAATAACTGCTGGGCCTAACAGTCTTTGCACCAACCCCTATAACAAATTACTGGAATAACTGCTGGGCCTAACAGTCTTTGCACCAACCCCTATAACAAATTACAGGAATAACTGCTGGGCCTAACAGTCTTTGCACCAACCCCTATAACAAATTACTGGAATAACTGCTGGGCCTAACAGTCTTTGCACCAACCCCTATAACAAATTACTGGAATAACTGCTGGGCCTAACAGTCTTTGCACCAACCCCTATAACAAATTACTGAAATAACTGCTGGGCCTAACAGTCTTTGCACCAACCCCTATAACAAATTACTGGAATAACTGCTGGGCCTAACAGTCTTTGCACCAACCCCTATAACAAATTACTGGAATAACTGCTGGGCCTAACAGTCTTTGCACCAACCCCTATAACAAATTACTGGAATAACTGCTGGGCCTAACAGTCTTTGCACCAACCCCTATAAGAAATTACTGGAAAAACTGCTGGGCCTAACAGTCTTTGCACCAACCCCTATAACAAATTACTGGAATAACTGCTGGAAGTAGAAAGTAAAACGACGAAGATGTTGATTTATTATAATAGGCAGAAAAAAAAGAAACATAAACCCACTGCTGAAAAGTAAATGTAAAACCAAAAAAACATCCAGACCAGGTTTAAGAATGTCATGTTTATTAATGTGTACTGCCAACCGATATGTTTATTAATGTGTACAGCCAACCGATATGTTTATTCATGACTAGATCCATTGTCTGCATGAGTATAAAGGAAAAAAAACAAAGACAGTGTTTGTTTAGTTTGTTTAGTGGAAAGAAAAGAGTTTATAACTGTTTTACTGATGTCATGTTTAACTATGTGTGTGATTGCATGAACCAAACGTAGGAAGATTGTATAACTGTTATACTGATGTCATGTTTAACTATGTGTGTGATTACGTGAACCTAACGTAGGAAGATTGCATAACTGTTATACTGATATCATGTTTAACTATGTGTGTGATTACGTGAACCTAACGTAGGAAGATTGCATAACTGTTATACTGATGTCATGTTTAACTATGTGTGTGATTACGTGAACCAAACGTAGGAAGATTGTATAACTGTTATACTGATGTCATGTTTAACTATGTGTGTGATTACGTGAACCAAACGTAGGAAGATTGCATAACTGTTATACTGATGTCATGTTTAACTATGTGTGTGATTACGTGAACCAAAAGTAGGAAGATTGTATAACTGTTATACTGATGTTATGTTTAACTATGTGTGTGATTACGTGAACCAAACGTAGGAAGATTGTATAACTGTTATACTGATGTTATGTTTAACTATGTGTGTGATTACGTGAACCAAACGTAGGAAGATTGTATAACTGTTATACTGATGTTATGTTTAACTATGTGTGTGATTACGTGAACCAAACGTAGGAAGATTGTATACTGTTATACTGATGTTATGTTTAACTATGTGTGTGATTACGTGAACCAAACGTAGGAAGATTGTATAACTGTTATACTGATGTTATGTTTAACTATGTGTGTGATTACGTGAACCAAACGTAGGAAGATTGAATAGCTGTCAAACTGATTGTTTCATAATCATGATTATTTGTATAAATCTGTGCTATTTGATGTTTGATTATGTAAAGGTATTACATAAGGGGGGCGGGAGGGGCAGTCGTTTAGACCTAGACTCAATACATCATAGCGTCTTTAATATCAATTTTGACTGCTCTATTTCATGTTTGTTTCGGTCTCAGTGTTTTTTATTGCCCCCATGGGTTCGATTCTAGTACTTTTCTAATACTTGTCTAGTACCTGTCTAATACTTGTGTAATGATTGTCTAGTACTTGTCTAATACTTGTCTAGTACCTGTCTAATACTTGTCTAGTACCTGTCTAGTACTTGTGTAATGATTGTCTAGTACTTGTCTAATACTTGTCTAGTACCTGTCTAGCACTTGTGTAATGATTGTCTAGTACTTGTCTAATACTTGTCTAGTACCTGTCTAATACTTGTCTAGTACCTGTCTAGTACTTGTGTAATGATTGTCTAGTACTTGTCTAATACTTGTCTAGTACCTGTCTAATACTTGTGTAATGATTGTCTAGTACTTGTCTAATACTTGTCTAGAACCTGTCTAATACTTGTGTAATGATTGTCTAGTACTTGTCTAATACTTGTCTAGTACCTGTCTAATACTTGTGTAATGATTATCTAGTACCTGTCCAATACTTGTGTAATGCTTGTCTAGTACCTGTCTAATACTTGTGTAATGATTGTCTAGTACTTGTCTAATACTTGTCTAGTACCTGTCTAATACGTGTGTAATGATTGTCTAGTACTTGTCTAATACTTGTCTAGTACCTGTCTAGTACTTGTGTAATGATTGTCTAGTACTTGTCTAATACTTGTCTAGTACTTGTCTAGTACTTGTGTAATGATTGTCTAGTACTTGTCTAGTACTTGTGTAATGATTGTCTAGTACTTGTCTAATACTTGTCTAGCACTTGTCTAGTACTTGTGTAATGCTTGTCTAGTACTTGTCGAGTACTTGTCTAATGCTTGTCTAATACTTGTCTAGTTCTTGTCTAATACTTGTGTAATGATTGTCTAGTACTTGTCTAATTCTTGTCTAGTAAAATTTTCAGCTGGTTTTCAAAAAGTTATTCAGAGTTTTAGTTATGTGCATATTGCCAAGAATGATTTTAATACAGATAAAACAGAAAATAATTTTTTATTACTTTGGAGAGTAATGTTTCGCATACATTTATCACATCTATTGAGTTGTGGCTGGTGAGCTAACATATGTATGTGTTTGTCTCATCCTCACATGGATTATGTAATAACCGTTTACTATTTATTTATTTCATTGCCATTTACTTTATATGTAAGAAGTTTTTCCCCTTAAAGAAGTAATTCAAGCGTTGAGGAATTTAAAAAATCACAGTCATCATGTTCTGTTACTGCAACATTTGAAATGTGGTATATTTCAAATTAAATACATGGAAATAAACCGACAGTTTTGCATCCTTTACAGCGTAGCCAGAAAGTTTTGAACCAAACTAGTGCAAAACCTTAAAATATAGCGCACATCAGCATCCACAACTCGGTATATTAATTATAATTCGGCATTACTTATTAAATTTTTCTTTTGCCAATGGCCAAAGAATGGAATGAATTTGCGTAAAGTAATTCAATCTGGCTATACAGCTGCCTTGTATAGCAGGACAAGGAAGAATGCACATGAAAAGACCAAGAGAGTTGATAGTGCAATCGACATTTTGTCAAGTGTCTTCTTCATGAGTTTCCTAAAGATTCTATCCTCAACAAAATTCTTGATTATGGATTGTACCACTACGGCTAGTACCACATTGTTCCCCCCCCCCCGTATACACACATATTGTGAAGTCTGCTTGTTTGTACCACTGGGGCTACCACCTCATTACACCCCCACCACACACACACATATTGTGAAGTCTGCTGGTTTGTACCACTGGGGCTACCACCTCATTACACCCCCACCACACACACACATATTGTGAAGTCTGCTTGTTTGTACCACTGGGCCTACCACCTCATTACACCCCCACCACACACACATATTGTGAAGTCTGCTTGTTTGTACCACTGGGGCTACCACCTCATTACACCCCCACCACTCACACATATTGTGAAGTCTGCTTGTTTGTACCACTGGGGCTACCACCTCATTACACCCCCACCACACACACACATATTGTGAAGTCTGCTTGTTTGTACCACTAGGG
This sequence comes from Bulinus truncatus, assembly GCA_021962125.1. Taxonomy (NCBI): domain Eukaryota; kingdom Metazoa; phylum Mollusca; class Gastropoda; family Planorbidae; genus Bulinus; species Bulinus truncatus. The sequence goes on from JAGDYQ010000012.1 coordinate 1,590,951, forward strand.
CTAGCACCTCCTTACCCCCCTCTCCATCACACTCATATTGTGAAGTCTGCTTGGTTGGTTAAACCTTACGGAGGTAACTTCATCACTCTGTTCACCTCCTCCCTCCCGTCTCCTGTTTCTTTTGTTGATGGATCAGATGCGTAGTCACGAAGCTTGAACGTTTGAGAGGGAGGGGGATGGAGGGAAAATTGAGGAAACGGGGTAGGGGAAGGACAGATAATCGGATAGAAATTGAACATCTTTTGTCATTGCAGGGGTAGGCGCATCGATCTTATTATTGCGCCTTTAACGAATCTGATAACAACGTCTACATCAGCTTGAGTTAGGAGGTCATACAAGAGAAAGCCCCCCCCCCTATCCCCCCCCTCATCCGCTTTCCCGATGGGGAGGCGAAACAAGCAAAAATTGCAGTTTAGAATGACTGGTCGTCAAGGGGAGATATGTAAACACAGGCAAACATGAGTTGTCCGAGCCTGTATAAACTTGTGTGCTACAGTAGTTTAGATGTAAGTAAAACAAGAACAACAAAAGATGTATTCTGAGCACGGGTTTCGGGCAACCACATAGGAGAATCACATGGATATAAACTCAGTATACAGATGTATTCTCAGCACGGGTTGGTGACAACCACATAGGAGAATAACATGGATATAAACTCAGTATACAGATGTATTCAATCAATCAATTGCTTGATGATGGGGAGACTAAATACTCACCCGCAATACAATACATACATTATTTTTTTATATTTGTCAGAGTAGCTAAATAGTGACTTGTGTGGTGTTTGGTGTGAGTAGCTAAATGGTGACTTGTGTGGTGTTTGGTTGAGTAGCTAAATGGTGACTTGTGTCGTGTTTGGTTGAGTAGCTAAATGGTGACTTGTGTGGTGTTTGGTTGAGTAGCTAAATGGTGACTTGTGTGGAGTTTGGTTCTACTTCCTATGAGCCGGAATTCACCGATCTTTTGGAAACGTCACAACATTTTTCTTTTAGACCAATATTTTATGTGTGTGTGTGTGTAGGGGGCAGAGGCAGCTTGATCCGATCAGCCAAGAACATTGCCAGCATGGATTTTAACGGAGAATATGTGTTGCTGTTGGTGATACATGATGGTTTCATTTGTACCTAGTTAGAGAAGCAACTCGTTTCAGTTGTCCTAGCTAGAAAAAGTAAAGTTCCCTTAGCCCTACTGGGCCATACGGGCATATGTAATATAAAATTCGTCTGTTTCTATAAACTCAGTATATGAAGGGATTGTGTGGTTAGCACAACGCCCAGCCGCCTTTATTTCTCCAACATTAGTCAGGTACCCATTTAAAGCTGGGTGGACTTGTGGGATGACTGTACACCAAATAACACCTGGAAAAATCCCATGGTTCTCACCGAGAATCGAACCCATGACTCTCAGGATTACAGTTTGTATCTACACCACTCGGCCATTCGTCCTAGTTTGACGCTATATAAAATAAAAGTCACCAATTCAACATTCAGTCACCAGTTCAACATTCAGTCACCAGTTCAACATTCAGTCACCAGTTCAACATTCAGTCACCAGTTCAACATTCAGTCACCAGTTCAACATTCAGTCACAAGCTCAATATTCAGTCACATGTTCAACATTCAGTCACCATTTCAATATTCAGTCATCAGTTTAACAATCGGTCACAAGTTCAACATTCAGAAATTATTTCAACATTTAGTCATCAGTTTTACATTTAGAGACTTTCTGAGATATTGGGGGCCCTATGGTTAACGACCCAAAAATATTAGGGGCACTAAATAAACGTCTTTGGCTCTATCTGAATCAGATTAAATTTGTACTTAATATAGGAAGGGGGCTATTGTCAGTGGAGGCCCGGAGAGGTTGCCTACATTGTCAGTGGAGGACCTGGGTGATTGCCTACATTGTCAGCGGAGGCCCTGGGTGATTGCCTACATTGTCAGCGGAGGCCCTGGGTGATTGCCTACATTGTCAGCGGAGGCCCTGGGTGATTGCCTACATTGTCAGCGGAGGCCCTGGGTGGTTGCCTACATTGTCAGCGGAGGCCCTGGGTGGTTGCCTACATTGTCAGTGGAGGCCCTGGGTGGTTGCCTACATTGTCAGTGGAGGTCCTGGGTGATTGCCTACATTGTCAGCGGAGGCCCTGGGTGATTGCCTACATTGTCAGTGGAGGCCCTGGGTGGTTGCCTACATTGTCAGTGGAGGACCTGGGTGATTGCCTACATTGTCAGCGGATGCCCTGGGTGGTTGACTTCAGTGTCAGGGCCAGGCCACGTCACTGATGGTAGAAGTCACTCGCCATGGTTACTTTAATTATCTGTTCAACATGCAGCAACAAAATGGAAAATGTAGACCCCAGTGATACAACACTATGCTGTGAAATGTTTAGAATTATTGACAGTCGTACAAGTTTTATTTGAATAGACCATGACGTCTACGTTTCTCTTCGTACTCTCATCTCCCCATCACACATGACGTCATGTCCAAGCAAGCTAGTTCTCCTTATTCAATGACACATTCACATCTGACATACTATGCATATTCTCCCCTACTTACATCATTCCATTTTTTTTTCGCATCTATTCTGCCAAAATTAATTTTCTCTCTCAATTGAACCAGCCCCGCCCCCTTACACTCTGTTCATATCTTTACAAGCATTAACAAAATATGCAGACTCAGTCTGCCTGTCACGTGATTTGGTGGTATTCAAACACGTTACATTCTAACTATGGTGATTACATTTTTTATTTTTTAAAGAACACGTTGGGCTACTCTGTGTCCAGCTCATGTTCCATTTATTTTTTTTTTGTGTATACTTGACGAGGACAAAGACAGACGACATTTATCAATTTAAACAAAGGCAGACGATATTTGAAATATGGTCAAAGAAAACATCGCTATATTCTCTCTAGCGGTCGATTCTTTTCGGTGTTCATTACTGTTCATTTCACTAATAAATGTTTTATAGCTAATTCTTTTAATTTTTTTTTAGATTTACTTAACAGAAAAATTAAAGTCTGTGTATTTTGTGGCGAAAGATCCGAACAGAGAGATTTCTGGGCATTCACCATTAGGTGATTGTTAACTCACTGGGTACATCTTCCATGAAGATTCACTGCTATATAATGGGAATGTTGAGCTATGAAGTGACAAGAAGTAAGAAGATGTGGTACAGTGTTGGATGATGGGTTAATGTGTGGCTTGGGTGTGGCACAGCGTGTAAAGGTTTTGTATATTGTAGCAAAGTGTGTAATGGTGTGAAATGATGTGGCAAATGGTGTAAAGGTGTGGTATAAGGTTACGAAGTGAAGTGGTTGTGGTATAGCGTTGAAGGGTGAGGTATAGTGTGGCTAAATGTGTACGATTGTGTGGTATAATTTATGAAAGTGTAGCATTGTGTGGTATAGTGTGGCTTAATGTGTACGAGTGCGGTATAATGTAGGAAAGTGTAGCAGGGTGTGGTATAATGTTGCAAAGTGTAACAGTGTGAGGTAAGTTGTGGTATAGCTTAAAAAGGGGTTGGGAAGGTGTTGAATGAAAAGCTTAGACTATGCATTCCAGTAAAAATCCAATTACTTTGCAACTCAAAGATTTTAAATTCTTACATGGTAACCGTCACCCAAAAATAAATGGTTTTCTGAGTTTATCATTAATATCATGACTGATGTTTTCTGAGTTTATCATTAATATCATGACTGATGTTTTCTGAGTTTATCATTAATATCATGACTGATGTTTTCTGAGTTTATCATTAATATCATGACTGATGTTTTCTGAGTTTATCATTAATATCATGACTGATGTTTTTCTCTAAACATTAATTAATATACATTTCACTATTTAATTTATTTTCCTAACTCTTTAAACAAAAAAAGAAAACAACTAATTATTTGTTTGGATTGAAGTTTCGATATATTTGATGAAAATGTTCTGCGTTAATTTATTGATAGTGTGTCATTCAATCAATTAGTCAGAATGTCTGTAATGGAGAGTAACAATGTTTATTATATATATATATTCTGACATTCTGGCCGCTAAATGTCGCAACACTTTATGCAGAATTAATGAAATCACACGTGACTTGCTCGGCCAATAAAAGAAATACCCAGTTTTATCGGGGTTTTTTTAATTATGCATGTGACCTGAGTTACAGGAGACGGGGACCAGTTGGCGCAGCTAGTCTGACCTCTTTAAAGAAGTGGTAGGTGCAATTAGTGGCCTGATCTGACCCCGTTAGTGCTTCTGTGAGATACAACGACAGACTGGGAACATATTAAAAGTCACTATTATAGGAAAATATTGTAGGGTGAAGTGGTTTTTTTTTGCACTTTGCTTCTTGGTTTATGGGATGTATTACAAACAATACCTGGTTTATGTGATGTATTACAAACAATACCTGGTTTATGTGATGTATTACAAACAATACCTGGTTTATGTGATGTATTACAAACAATACCTGGTGTATGTGATGTATTACAAACAATACCTGGTTTATGTGATGTATTACAAACAATATCAACATACCTCCAAATCCGAACATCCAAATACTCAAACAATTTGCAATCCGACAAATAAGTTAGAATAATAATAACAAAAATAATAGCTCTAGTACAAATGTGGGCAGATTTTTTTTAAATCTGGCCATAAAATGTTTTTTAATTTTGAGTAAAGGTCCGGACCACCAGGACTATACGGATGTAGTGCTTTTATGAATGGATATAAATAGAATGTAATTATGATTGCAGTGAACTCTTGGAAGGGAGTAGGGTGCTAGGCGGAATTGAACTGTTGGATGGGAGTAGGGTGCTAGGCGGAAATGAACTGTTGGAAGGGAGTAGGGTGCTAGGCGGAAGTGAACTGTTGGATGGGAGTAGGGTGCTAGGCGGAATTGAACTGTTGGATGGGAGTAGGGTGCTAGGCGGAAGTGAACTGTTGGATGGGAGTAGGGTGCTAGGCGGAAGTGAACTGTTGGAAGGGAGTAAGGTTCTAGGTGGAAGTGAACTGTTGGAAGGGAGTAGGGTGCTAGGCGGAAATGAACTGTTGGAAGGGAGTAGGGTGCTAGGCGGAACAAAA
>JAGDYQ010000012.1:1601023-1653643 GCA_021962125.1 Bulinus truncatus
GGTACTAAATCACTTTAAATTGATGATGTGTATCATTTATATTCTGTTGTCGGATGTTTCCATGTAAAACTTGATATTATTAGCCATCAAGAAGTTCTAGCAATTTTTAAAGTTCCATTGTGCATTCATCAACAACAATAAGTTAGCACTTCTGCAATAATTTTTCCATGTCAGATGCTTTGGAAATGTGGCGCTTGGGAGTTTCAATGAATTGTAAGTTTGATTGCAATTAAAAAAAAAAACTTTTAAGTACGGGGTGTTGATACATTAAACCAGTGGTCCTCAACCCCCACGTTCCGCGGACCGGTGCATCATTGTAAATCAAAAGAGCAGAGCGGATGTGAGCATCATTGTAAATCAAAACAGCACAGCGGATGTGAGCAGCATTGTAAATCAAAAGAGCACAGCGGATGTGAGCAGCATTGTAAATCAAAAGAGCACTTCGGATGTGAGCAGCATTGTAAATCAAAACAGCACAGCGGATGTGAGCAGCATTGTAAATCAAAAGAGCACTTCGGATGTGAGCAGCATTGTAAATCAAAACAGCAGAGCGGATGTGAGCAGCATTGTAAATCAAAACAGCAGAGCGGATGTGAGCAGCATTGTAAATCAAAACAGCAGAGCGGATGTGAGCATCATTGTAAACCAAAAGAGCAGAGGGGATGTGAGCATCATTGTAAATCAAAACAGCAGAGCGATGTAAGCATCATTGTAAATCTAAACAGCAGAGCGGATGTGAGCAGCATTGTAAATCAAAAGAGCGGAGGGGATGTGAGCATCATTGTTAATCAAAACAGCACAGCGGATGTAAGCATCATTGTAAATCTAAACAGCAGAGCGGATGTGAGCAGCATTGTAAATCAAAAGAGCAGAGCGGATGTGAGCAGCATTGTAAATCAAAACAGCAGAACGGATGTGAGCATCATTGTAAATCAAAAGAGCAGAGCGGATGTGAGCACCATTGTAAATCAAAACAGCAGAACGGATGTGAGCAGCATTGTAAATCAAAAGAGCAGAGGGGATGTGAGCATCATTGTAAATCAAAAGAGCAGAGGGGATGTGAGCATCATTGTAAATCAAAACAGCAGAGCGATGTAAGCATCATTGTAAATCTAAACAGCAGAGCGGATGTGAGCAGCATTGTAAATCAAAAGAGCAGAGGGGATGTGAGCATCATTGTTAATCAAAACAGCACAGCGGATGTAAGCATCATTGTAAATCAAAACAGCAGAGCGGATGTGAGCAGCATTGTAAATCAAAAGAGCAGAGCGGATGTGAGCAGCATTGTAAATCAAAACAGCAGAACGGATGTGAGCATCATTGTAAATCAAAAGAGCAGAGCGGATGTGAGCACCATTGTAAATCAAAACAGCAGAACGGATGTGAGCAGCATTGTAAATCAAAAGAGCAGAGGGGATGTGAGCATCATTGTAAATCAAAAGAGCAGAGGGGATGTGAGCATCATTGTAAATCAAAACAGCAGAGCGATGTAAGCATCATTGTAAATCTAAACAGCAGAGCGGATGTGAGCAGCATTGTAAATCAAAAGAGCAGAGGGGATGTGAGCATCATTGTTAATCAAAACAGCACAGCGGATGTAAGCATCATTGTAAATCAAAACAGCAGAGCGGATGTGAGCAGCATTGTAAATCAAAAGAGCAGAGCGGATGTGAGCAGCATTGTAAATCAAAACAGCAGAACGGATGTGAGCATCATTGTAAATCAAAAGAGCAGAGCGGATGTGAGCACCATTGTAAATCAAAACAGCAGAACGGATGTGAGCAGCATTGTAAATCAAAAGAGCAGAGGGGATGTGAGCATCATTGTAAATCAAAAGAGCAGAGGGGATGTGAGCATCATTGTAAATCAAAACAGCAGAGCGATGTAAGCATCATTGTAAATCTAAACAGCAGAGCGGATGTGAGCAGCATTGTAAATCAAAAGAGCAGAGGGGATGTGAGCATCATTGTTAATCAAAACAGCACAGCGGATGTAAGCATCATTGTAAATCAAAACAGCAGAGCGGATGTGAGCAGCATTGTAAATCAAAAGAGCAGAGCGGATGTGAGCAGCATTGTAAATCAAAACAGCAGAACGGATGTGAGCATCATTGTAAATCAAAAGAGCAGAGCGGATGTGAGCACCATTGTAAATCAAAACAGCAGAACGGATGTGAGCAGCATTGTAAATCAAAAGAGCAGAGGGGATGTGAGCATCATTGTAAATCAAAAGAGCAGAGCTGATGTGAGCAGCATTGTAAATCAAAACAGCAGAGCGGATGTGAGCAGCAATGTAAATCAAAAGAGCAGAGCGGATGTGAGCAGCATTGTAAATCAAAACAGCAGAGCGGATGTGAGCAGCATTGTAAATCAAAAGAGCAGAACGGATGTGAGCAGCATTGTAAATCAAAACAGCAGAGCGGATGTGAGCATCATTGTAAATCAAAACAGCAGAGCGGATGTAAGCATCATTGTAAATCAAAACAGCAGAGCGGATGTGAGCAGCATTGTAAATCAAAAGAGCAGAGCGGATGTGAGCATCATTGTAAATCAAAACAGCAGAACGGATGTGAGCATCATTGTAAATCAAAAGAGCAGAGCGGATGTGAGCAGCATTGTAAATCAAAACAGCAGAACGGATGTGAGCAGCATTGTAAATCAAAACAGCAGAGCGGATGTGAGCAGCATTGTAAATCAAAAGAGCAGAGCGGATGTGAGCATCATTGTAAATCAAAACAGCAGAACGGATGTGAGCAGCATTGTAAATCAAAAGAGCAGAACGGATGTGAGCAGCATTGTAAATCAAAACAGCAGAACGGATGTGAGCAGCATTGTAAATCAAAACAGCAGAACGGATGTGAGCAGCATTGTAAATCAAAACAGCAGAACGGATGTGAGCAGCATTGTAAATCAAAACAGCAGAGCGGATGTGAGCAGCATTGTAAATCAAAACAGCAGAACGGATGTGAGCAGCATTGTAAATCAAAACAGCAGAGCGGATGTGAGCAGCATTGTAAATCAAAACAGCAGAACGGATGTGAGCAGCATTGTAAATCAAAACAGCAGAACGGATGTGAGTAGCATTGTAAATCAAAACAGCAGAACGGATGTGAGCAGCATTGTAAATTAAAACAGCAGAGCGGATGTGAGCAGCATTGTAAATTAAAACAATCTAAAATATAAATAATCAATGACCCCTCCTCTCACCCGGCGGGCCGCGGTGAAGGTATTAAACGTCGACCGGTCCGCGACGTGAAATATGTTGAAGACCAATGCCCTAAACCATATTACGACTTACGAGACATTATTCAAAATGCTCTATCATGAGTCACGATGGAAAGACATAGGTAATTGACTGTACTCACTGTGGATTTGAACCTATACCGTACAGTATGCAGATCAGGCTAAGAAATAAAGTAGAATTAGCAGTTTTCCAAATGGTATCAACGTTGCTGCTACTCAAGAACGACGCAAGAGCTACAGCTTCGTAATTTGGGGTTCGAATTGATCCCAGATTCAATCCAGTTAGGAACGTTTTACCAGTTTCTTGTGACCCAGGTGAGAAGAATTCTCCAGCCCTGTATTTTGCATTTTTTGATCGTAGATGTTTTTTTATTCTAGTATTAGCGTTGGAATATTTCATTGTATACACGAGTGTAGGAATATTTCATTGTATACACGAGTATAGGAATATTTCATTGTATACACGAGTGTTGGAATATTTCATTGTATACACGAATGCAGGAATATTTCATTGTATACACGAAAGTAGGAATATTTCATTGTATACACGAATGTAGGACTATTTCATTGTATACACGAGTGTAGGACTATTTCATTGTATACACGAGTGTAGGAATATTTCATTGTATACACGAGTGTTGGAATATTTCATTGTATACACGAATGCAGAAATATTTCATTGTATACACGAAAGTAGGAATATTTCATTGTATACACGAATGTAGGAATATTTCATTGTATACACGAGTGTTGGAATATTTCATTGTATACACGAATGCAGAAATATTTCATTGTATACACGAAAGTAGGAATATTTCATTGTATACACGAATGTAGGACTATTTCATTGTATACACGAGTGTAGGACTATTTCATTGTATACACGAGTGTAGGAATATTTCATTGTATACACGAGTGTAGGACTATTTCATTGTATACACGAGTGTAGGACTATTTCATTGTATACACGAGTGTAGGAATATTTCATTGTATACACGAGTGTAGGAATATTTCATTGTATACACGAGTGTAGGACTATTTCATTGTATACACGAGTGTAGGAATATTTCATTGTATACACGATTGTATAACTATTTCATTGTATACACGAGTGTAGGAATATTTCATTGTATACACGAGTGTAGGAATATTCCATTGTATACACGATTGTAGGAATATTTCATTGTATACACGAGAAAGATCTCCCGTGGTGTAAGTTTGTTAACAACTCAATTCTACACCTAACGATTTAACAGAAGATCGATTCGATGAGGGCATTCCTAATTGATTGATAACCGTGTAAAGTATTTACACGTCGCTTTAACTTCCAACAGATGGCACTTTTTTTTAAAAAAAGGTGTAACATCTACATAACAGTAACTGAGACTGTCTATAGGGCACTGCCTGGGGGGGGGGGGGCTAAATGGGTCAAGTTGTTTCAATGCATGGGCTCGTCCAATGGTTTTAAGACAACGAATGAAAAAAAAATGAAAAAAATATATTGTTAAAAATGTCCATTTACTAGGATTGTTCGTCCGAGTAAAAGAAGTTTATATCCCTTGATTAGTTTTATGAGAATAATTATTGACTATTATTGGTTCATTAGTACAAGACTGTTTATAACATGAATGGTAAATAGTAATTTAGCAATAGACAATTTATAAACGATTGTTCGAAATTTCAAAGTAAACGATAAAGAACTTTTGGGAATTTTGTTGGTTTGATGTCTAGTAGATTTATCAGGTCACCATCTGAAAGTAGACATAATATGTACGCCGGCATTTTAAATAAATAATCAGAGATCAATTACACAGTGAATAACAGGCTCACACAAACACTCCGACACACAAACACTCCGACACACAAACAATCCGACACACAAACAATCCGACACACAAACAATCCGACACACAAACAATCCGACACACAAACAATCCGACACACAAACACTCCGATACACAAACAATCCGACACACAAACAATCCGACACACGAACAATCCGACACACAAACAATCCGGCACACAAACAATCCGACACACAAACAATCCGGCACACAAACAATCCGACACACAAACAATCCGACGCACAAAGACGAGACAGACAAAACTTAGACAGTTACAGGTACACAAAGACGGTACATTTGATACAGGTACACAAAGACCGGTACATTTGATACAGGTACAGACAGACGGGTATATTTGATACAGGTACAGACAGACGGGTATATTTGATACAGGTACACACAGACGGGTATATTTGATACAGGTACACACAGACGGGTTCATTTGATGCAGGTGCAAACAGACCGGTACATTTGATACAGGTACAGACAGACGGGTATATTTAATACAGGTACACACAGACGGGTATATTTAATACAGGTACACAAAGACGGGTATATTTAATACAGGTACACACAGACGGGTATATTTGATACAGGTACACACAGACGGGTATATTTGATACAGGTACACACAGACGGGTATATTTGATACAGGTACACACAGACCGGTACATTTGATACAGGTACAGACAGACGGGTACATTTGATACAGGTACACACAGACGGGTATATTTGATACAGGTACTTAAAGACCGGTACATTTGATACAAGTACACACAGACGGGTATATTTGATACAGGTTAAAGACCGGTACATTTGATACAAGTACACACAGACGGGTATATTTGATACAGGTACACAAAGACCGGTACATTTGATTCAGGTACACACAGACGAGTATATTTGATACAGGTACACACAGACGGGTATATTTAATACAGGTACACACAGACGGGTATATTTAATACAGGTACACACAGACGGGTATATTTGATACAGGTACACACAGACGGGTATATTTGATACAGGTACACACAGACGGGTATGCTTGATACAGATACACACAGACGGGTATGCTTGATACAGATATGAGCTTTAATAAGAAACAGCTTGATACTAGAAGTCGAACATATTTTATTCACAAAGGCACAAAAAAATTAAATAGACCGACACGGACTTCCACCCTGAGACAGAGAATTATTTATATCCGTAGATTTACACTAACAGACAGACACAGATTTATACCAACAGACAGACACAGAGTTACACCAACAGACAGACACAGATTTACACCAACAGACAGGCACAGATTTACACCAACAGACAGACACAGATTTACACCAACAGACAGACACAGATTTACACCAACAGACAGAGACAGATTTACACCAACAGACAGACACAGATTTACACCAACAGACAGACACAGATTTACACCAACAGACAGACACAGATTTACACCAATATACATCATTTTAACAGACACAGACTCACACCAACAGGCAGACACAGATTTACACCAATATACATCATTTTAACAGACACAGACTCACACCAACAGACAGACACAGATTCACACCAGTATACATCATTTTAACAGACACAGACTCACACCAACAGACAGACACAGATTCACACCAACAGACAGACACAGATTTACACCAACAGACAGACACAGATTCACACCAACAGACAGACACAGATTTACACCAACAGACAGACACAGATTTACACCAATATACATCATTTTAACAGACACAGACTCACACCAACAGACAGACACAGACTCACACCAACAGACAGACACAGATTCACACCAGTATACATCATTTTAACAGACACAGTTTCACACCAACAGACAGACACAGATTCACACCAATATACATCATTTTAACAGACACAGATTCACACCAACAGACAGACACAGATTCACACCAGTATACATCCTTTTAACAGACACAGATTCTCACCAACAGACAGACACAGATTCACACCAGTATACATCCTTTTAACAGACACAGATTCACACCAGTATACATCCTTTTAACAGACACAGATTTACACCAACAGACAGAGACAGATTCACACCAACCGACAGACATAGATTCACACCAACAGACTGAGACAGATTCACACCAACAGACAGAGACAAATTCACACCAAGAGACAGAGACAGATTCACACCAACAGACAGGGACAGATTCACACCAACAGACAGACACAGATTCACCAAAACAGACAGGCACAGATTCACACCAACAGACAGACACAGATTTACACCAACAGACAGACACAGATTCACACCAACAGACAGAGACAGATTCACACCAACAGACAGACACAGATTCATACCAACAGACTGAGACAGATTCACACCAACAGACAGAGACAAATTCACACCAACAGACAGAGACAGATTCACACCAACAGACAGGGACAGATTCACACCAACAGACAGACACAGATTCACACCAACAGACAGGCACAGATTCACACCAACAGACAGACACAGATTTACACCAACAGACAGACACAGATTCACACCAACAGACAGAGACAGATTCACACCAACAGATAGACACAGATTCACACCAACAGACAGATACAGATTCAAACCAACAGACAGAGACAGATTTAAACCAACAGACAGAGACAGATTCACACCAACAGACAGACACAGATTCACACCAACAGACAGAGACAGATTCACACCAACAGACAGAGACAGATTTACAGCAACAGACAGACACAGATTCACACCAACAGACAGAGACAGATTCACACCAACAGACAGAGACAGATTCACACCAAAAGACAGAGACAGATTCACACCAACAGACAGACACAGATTCACACCAACAGACAGAGACAGATTCACACCAACAGACAGACACAGATTCACACCAACAGACAGAGACAGATTCACACCAACAGACAGAGACAGATTCATACCAACAAAGACAAATTCACACCAAAAAACAGACACATTCTTCCATCTTTAACACAGCCTTCCTTATCCCCCTCCCTCTGCCTCTCTCCCTCTCTCTCTCTCTCTCTCCACTCCCTCTCTCCCTCCCCTCCCTCCCTCTACTCTTTGTTCCTTCAATAAATCAGATGTAGATGAGCCGACACAGTGTAGAAAATAAAAATCAATACTCAGCCCGGCAGTTATGATTGGTTCAAAAATAAACAAAAATAAATGAACCAAACGAAGAATGAAACGAAACGAAATATAAGACACAAACAATGACCACTGACACACAACACTCACACACACACACACACACACACATACATACACATGACAGCTCTCTCTCACACACACACTCACACACACGCACACACTCACACACAGACGGACACTTTGATTGTCATGTAGCGTGTTTGTTGTTCGTCCAGACAGAGGCTGATTCGATCCATCAACTCTGCAGAGATACGAGGGGCAGACTGAACAGGGGCAGTGAGGGGCAGACTGAACAGGGGCAGTGAGGGGGAGGATCGGACTGTTACGGCGTGTGTTCTACCAGTTGCTGGACATAACAATACTAAACATCTGAACAGTGGTGTGTTATTAGCGCTAATGTTGTTTCAAACGCCATCTTTCTGTGTTTTGTACTAAATGACAAAGATTACCAAATGTGGCTCCTAGAATAGGGGCTCACCAACGGGCCTAGCAGCGGCTCCCATTGAATATTTGTTCTTTTAAATATCATTTCATCATTATATTTATCATCAGTTTTTTAAATCTTGTTTACATGTAAAACTGGAAGCGGCTCTCATGTTACCAAAACTTAAACCGGAAGCCGGCTCTAATTTTACTAGCCTTATAACAATAAGCGGCTCTAATTCTACTAAACGTAAAACTGGAAGCGGCTCTCATTTACCTAATGCGAGGATACCACTGCATTAAAATAAAAACTAACTAATGTTCACTTGACTTAACAAGGACTTCGGGGCCAATGAATTCTACTCTTCATCTGTGCATATCTGCTTTCTATTATAAAAAATATAGCGTGTTAATCAACTTATACAAATACAACCCACACTGTATTGGAAAGGGGGGGTGGGGGGGGGAGAAGGGGAAGACCAGACATGGGTCATAGATGGTTCGCGAACCAACTCCAGCACGTCATGTCTTGTATCAGTACTGCCCTCTTCTTCCTCTCCGTTCATTTTCATTCCGTGACCCTTACATTTAAATGACATTATCTCTCTCTCTCTCTCTCTCTCTCTCTCTCTCTCTCTCTCTCTCTCAATATATATTCATAAAAGTTTCCGTTTGTTTATTTTTTTAAAATAACAACAAAGTTTCAGGTTCGAATCCTTCACTTACATTTGATTGAGTACATTTTAGAATGTACATGTTTTCCTTTACCAAATTACTTCAGTAAAAAGTTTACGTAGTTATTCAAGTTACACCTATTTCTCCTACACTTTATATCTAGTTAACGTAAATGTTCAAATTAAACCAATTTCTCCTACACTTTGTATCTAGTTAACGTAAATGTTTAAATTAAACCAATTTCTCCTACACTTTGTATCTAGTTAACGTAAATGTACGAATTAAACCAATTTCTCCTACACTTTATAGCTTTGTCTTTTGTATCTTCTTTCCATCAAACATTTCTCAAATTTTGTTTTTCTTAAGATCCCTAATATTTAATTCGAGAATAAACTGGAGATGCTTTCAAATTTTCACTCAGAGTACTGTGACCATATTTATAAGTCGTTTGAATATTTTTCAATTCGTTTTTCCACAGGGTTCAGCATGAATAACACCATTAGTCAACAACACGACCGACAAGGTCATTGTGTTATGACCCTGTGAGGGAGACATGAACAACACAACAGACGCGGCCGATGCGGCCGACGTGGCCAACACGGCGGCCACGTTGGACAAGGCCATGGTTTGGTTCACGTTCATCGCCGGGGTCCCCGGGAACGTGTTAATCTTCTTGACCATGATGACGCTCCCCAGCTCCGTGTCCACGTTTCACTTCTGTCTCCTGTCCGTCATGGATCTATTAGCCCTGCTGCTGCAGCTGTTTCTCCGCGTCTTGGACTGGTACGAGGTAGTGCAGCTCTCCAAACAAAGTGTTAGCATCTGGTGGAGGACCTTCTTCAACATCACCTACTACACGAGCATCTACGCCAACTGGGTGCTGGTTTTCATCGCCGTGGAGCGCCTGATCGCTACCAGCTACCCGGCCCAGATCTCCACCTACCTCACCCTGCCCAGGGCCAAGGCCAACGCCATCCTCACAGTGGTGCTCATCTACTGCTTCTCCGCCATAGTGACCGTCAAGATGAATTACTTCGGCATTGCCTGGGTGGTCGTCTTCACGACCTTCTACACAGGGTTCCCTCTATTGCTGATCTTTTTAATCATCCTGCTTCTCCTGAACACATTCAGGGAGAACCGGAAGATGAAGGAGAAGCTGATGAAGCTGCATGAGCATGAGCACAAGGGAGACAAGAACATGTCGAAATCCCTCAGCGGACTCTCAAGACACAGCGCGCCCGTCGGGCACAACAAATACGACCCCATCTTATTCCTTTCTGATGGCCACTCCATGTCAAAATCGATGGGTGAGCTGTCGAAAAACGTCGCCGCGGGAGTAGGAGGAGCGGGACACCACCCGAAAACCGACACAATGACCACGTCAGCACACAGCGCGAACTACTCGCCGAGCTTCTGCTACACCAGCTCGGCCCGGAAAATCGCCGGTAGCGTCGCCCTGCCTGAACCAGAAGAGCCCGCGGAAGTCATGGCCCAGAAGGCCAAGGAAAAAGCCCAGAGGGAGTCATCCTACACTCTGATGCTGCTCTGTATCTCCCTGCTGTTTCTCATGATGACCGTCCCGTACACGGTGATTCAGTTCATCTACGTCGCCAACGAGAAAGAGTTCATAGAGGAGTACGGCGATGCTAAGGCTGCTATGTACCTACTCATCATGATAGCGAACGGCCTGATGTACGTGCAGCACAGCCTCAAATTCTACGTGTTTTTTGCTTGCTCCTCCTACTTCAGACGCCATTTTATCCAATGTATCCCTAGACTCGTCAAGACATCAGAAACCGCGACTACGGCCAACAAGGAAACTGCGGACGAAAATGATCAAAAGAAAGCTTTCTTGTAAGACTATTTGCTATAATCTTACCAAAGTCTGCATTTTGCTCCAATGTCTGCTTTCAATACCATTTACCGAAGCCTTTGTGCATGTCATCAAAACCCTACGCTTCAAAATATATTTATGTTTAAAAAAAAATCCAAAACCAGGAAAAAAATATATTAATGGTTCCATTTCAGCGCCTTTTCCTCATGGGATAACTATTTCAATTGGTTTCATTTCCATTGGATACGCCTAGTAATTAACAGGATGTTTTATTTCAACTCAAGCGTTGTTATCAGCATCATATTTACCTATCTACTGGATGAAGCCTAAGCGAGGCTCTTCGTGTAACTGCTAAGGCTTCAGTCATCACGCTTGCAGTTACCACACGCCTGCAATGTAATTAACTCATCGCTGGACGATCGCGTTCATAAGACATTGTTCCCGAGGAAGTAGAATACTTTCCGAACTGGGATTAAATCAAATCACTCAGCGAATTGATTCAGAATTGAATTCAGATGTAAAAGAATTAGCATCACGCATTGAGAACATGAAAATAACCTGGTCTCAATTTTTTCCACTAATCTGAATTTGATGAAAATGTAATCAGACCGGAACAGAGAGATAAATTCTGTCTTGTTTGTTGATATGTCACTTATTTCCAGCAAGTGTTAATAATATAAAAATAAACTCATTTCGTATTGAATGCTAGAATAATACGTGTAATTACTATATTTGATCGCTTTAGGCAGAACCATGAAGTAATCACTACACGTTGTATGCATAAAGTAATCACTACATTGTCCCTCCATTCGAAACTCATATAATATTATATGTAAAATATACCATTTGGTGCCCCTTTGTGACTGGCGCCCGGGGCATGATGCACTCCTTGCTCCCCCTCACTACGCCACTGGTTACACCTTCCTCCGTTACACAATAAGGGGACTATCAGAGCGTCTGTTATTTAATATCTATTTCATATTCTCTCCAGCCGGCCAGTGAGTTGCGAAGTTGTTTGCCAAATCAACATTCGGCTGCCCCACTGTGGTACATATGGTATTTGATCTATTAAGAGAATTTTACCGACCACTTTGTGATTCTTATGGTTACAACAGTAAGTTGTTTGCCCTGAAGTTTTTATTCCATGCTTTTTTCCTCCAACAAACATATTTAATTATAATAAATACATGTATGTTAGTTTTGTTGAATTCTACAGGTTTCGTAAAATGTATTTATGTTTGTTGTGTGTTTACTTCTACAGGTTTCGTAAATTCACTTATGTGTTTCAACAATTATTTTTCACTGCAAGTCGAGATTTGTGTACAGTCGATTCAAACAGATTGGCTAGGGGCAGACATATGTTGGTAAGTAATTAATGAACTTGTATGCAGACGACAGGCCTGCAGCCAGGTCAAGTCAGCAGGCGGGCACCAATACCCAGTAAGGGGGGCATCTTTTACCTTTCTTTTCTTTTTTCCTCTTTTTCTTCTTTTTTTTTCAGCGGGTGGGGCCCCCAGTGCCCCCCCTTGGCTACGGGGCTGGCAGACGGTAGTAGATCAGGGAGGCTCTCAAATTGTGATCGTTCATTGGTCCCTATTGTGTTCTTTTCATTGGTCCCTTATTGTGTTCTTTCATTGGTCCCTTATTGTGTGTTCTTTCATTGGTCCATTATTTTCTTTTTTATGATGAGTTGCGAGGGTCAATAAATCGTAAAATTTCGAGAACCACTGTCATATGTTATTAAATAAAGATCCGTTATTTGCTATTTGATACGATATATTACTTGAGGAAGTAAGAACATTCTTATTAAATCCCTATCTATACATGATAAAAAAAGGGTAAAGAATCCACCCACTAACGTCTCTAACAACCTGTGGGGGCCCAAGCAAAATCTTGAGGGTGGCCTCCTACAAAAAAAAAAAAAGATTGTACGACGCTAATTTTTCGTAGACCTCTAGTTGCGTCCCTTTTCCTCCTCTCGCCACCTGCAACGCGGTCTTAAGGTGACGTCATTGAACACTGCATTAAAACACACTTCTCAATACACAAAACTATCGTCCATCATCACTAGAATTAACACCGACGATGTGCTAATAAAATTAATATGTAAACATATATGTTTTAATTGCTCAGATACACACTCACTTGACACAGCAACATAATAAAACGAACAGAGCTATGTTTACTGTGTCACGTTTGTTATTTATTATTAACTTTAAGATGCAAATAATATCAACACTTCAAAATCCTTATCATAATAGAACTAAGCTACCCTAACTTTTTATCAAAACATGATTGTAGGCATCATTACTTGATTATAGCCCGTCGGCTACTTTCAGATTATGTAGCCGAAATTTCATTTTTTTTCATGATTAAAGGAATCCATACGTATAAAATGTCAATAACATCAATAAATATAATATTATTTATTATAGGACTGTACGGAATTTTTTTTTATAATTTTTATTGAAATAGCTTTAGACAGTGGCGTAGGGTGCAGGGTGGGGGCACCATGCCCGGTATACTCAAAAAGTGGCGCCAAATGATCCGTAAAACATTAATATTTTTTTATAACTTGACCAGGTTGCCTAACGAATACATCGACTGCGTCACTCAGGCTGCTAATATTTCTGCTCAGAGTAGACCACTCGCGGATCCTTTTTTTATTTTCAGCATTTCGTGGTATATTTTTCCCTTCAAAGTTTTCTTCGTAACAGCTCCATCGATCACTTTGACGCGATCACAAATTCAATAAATAACTTCTGAGATAGTGAGACGTGACCACCGCCAGTCCGACTAGCTTGCTGGTCAACTCTAATCTCCCGAACACCTCAGCCCCGAAGTTTCAACTGCAGAGCCTAACTCCACCATTGATTTCGGTCAGTCAATGAAGTTAACTCATCTGTTTCTGACACAAGAAGTGGCATTAGCAAAGAACATGGACCCTATGACGCAGATCAGTCCACTGCGGAAATAACTACGACAGCTGCGCCTCAGAATACCGGATACGTCCACTGCCTCCAACGACCACCACGGTGTCCAGCTCTACCACCACGGTCCAGTTTCACCACCACGACAAACTGCCTCAACCACCACGACGTCCAGCCCAACCACCACGGCGTCCAGCTCTACCACCACGACGTCCAGCCCTCTTTCACCTTCACTCACGACGTCCAGCCCAACCACCACGGCGTCCAGACCAACCACCACCTCCCCCGCCCCGGCCGCCGTTTCAGTGTTATGACTGCAGTAGCGAGCCCCTGGCTACTGGCAGAACCCGGCCTGTCCGGCTAATCGGGAGTTTGATAGACTGGGCTAGGCAAACACAGAGCTGTAATGGACCGTGTGTGACTACTGTCACCAGGTGGCCTCTGGGAGGTGAGATATAGTTAGATATCCAGATAGATATAAATAGATATATTGATTCAGAGCCGTCTTATGAATCGAAGCCCAACACAATATAAAGAACTCATTATGTCGACTATTATGTTTTTTTTTACTTTAAGAGATTGTCTTAGGGACATCTGCTAACGTTAAATATATATATATATATATATATATATATATATATATATATATACGGATTTAAGAGATAGGTTGATCTAGAAATGCGGGCCCCCTGCGAAATAAGGGCCCCCAAAATTTTGAGTAGTATGCAAAAAATAAAAAATAAAAACTTAGCAATATTTTTATTCTTCAAAATGAGCCCTCAGATTTGTGTTGGCATAGGACACCTAACATTATAAATCTGGATATATATTTATTAAACCCCGCCCTCCCCCCCAAAGTACAGCGAAAGTAATTTCACTACTGGGCTGTAAGTCGCGAGTATGTTGCACATATTGTAATACACAAGACATTCACTACCTAAAACTATGTTGCACATATTGTAATACACAAATATTCACTACCTAAAACTATGTTGCACTTCCTCTCTCTCTCTCTCTCATATTGTAATACACAAGACATTCACTAATTTTAAAACTATGTTGCACATTATTTAAATACACAAGACATTCACTACCTAAAACTATGTTGCACATATTGTAATACACAAGATATATTCACTACCTAAAACTATATTGCACATATTGTAATACACAAGATATTCACTACCTAAAACTAAGGGCAAAATAGTATTATAATAGGCATTAGATAGATCACTATTCTTCAAACTATGTTTACCACATTGTATAATATGAGTGTCTATTCACCAGCGTCCATGTTGGTATACTTACCACTTTCTTCCTCTGATACATTCACACTAAAAACTCATGTTGTACATGGCTGTAATACACAAGATGATCACTACCTAAAACTATATACATGCATATTTGTGAATACATTAAGATATTTCCATTACCTAAAAACTTATGTTGCACTATATTGTAATACACAAGATATCGATTATCTAAACGCACAAAGATGAGATTGAATGGCCAAGATCATTAATAAACTTCATGTTGTACAGACAGTGGTTTACAAGATATTACCATCCGAAACTCGGTCTGAATTGTGAAGGTAAGAGCTAACGTCGTGCCTGGTATAAGACGCCTTTTGGTGCCTTTAAATATCTCATCGAATGACTAATATACTGTTGCTCATATGCAAAATATAACATCATATGTTGGCGCTCCTATATGAGTAGCGCCCGTGGCACGATGCCCCCCTTGCCCGCTTCGCCACGCCAAAGCCTGCCCTAGATTATCACCATTTCAAAGTAATTAAAAGAATGTGGCAGCCAATGACTACAGTGTTTACTATAATTTCAGATGTAATACGCAGCTGTTCCAAGAATTACAGATATCAGTTCCCAGTTCCTTCCCAGCGGCTGTAAAAAGAGCAACGATGACCTGGTCTGCTTCTGCTCCGGGGACCGCTGCAATGACAGGAACATGACCAGGGAATGTCTGGATCTCGTCACACAATACGCTTGTTAAATAACGAATGTCACTTTTTAAAGACATTAATAATAAAACAGTATTTTTTTTTTACATTTCAGTTGTACCCATCATTAATATTCTATATGCAGTCTATGTAACAAATTGTCCAACTACGTCCGTCAGGCTGTTAGATCCATCCCGTGCCTCTCTCCCTCCGTTCATTTACATCGATGACGTTTACTTGATATTAGTTTATAAAAACACTCTATTCATCTGCCCTTCGTCCGTCCCTTCTGTCAAATTTAAGAAGCCATTGTGGGCTGCGGTTCAAAATATTAGCCCACCACCCATCTAAGTATTTAAAAAATAAGGATTGGTGTTGTTATAACAGGCTGTATGTTGTGCTGTTATAACAGGCTGGGTCTGGAGTGATGCTGTTATAACAGGCTGGGTCATGATTGGTGCTGTTATAACAGGCTGAGTCAGGGTTGGAAGCAGTTATAACAGGTTGGGATTGGTGCTGTTATAACAGGTTGTCATGATTGATGCTGTTATAACAGGCTGGGTCAGATTGATGTTTATAAACAGGCTGGGTCAGATTGATGCTTTTAGCACAGGCTGGGTCATGATTGATGCTGTTATAACAGGTTGGGTCAGGGTTGGTGCTGTCTAGCCCCGTAGCTAAGTGGGTGGGGCACTTGTGGGGGCCGTGCGCCCCCCCCGCTAGGAATGGAGTGCACCCCCGCTTAAAAAAGAAGAAAAGAGGAAAATTAAGAGAAAGTAAAGGTGCCCTTGCTGGGTATTGGTGCCCCCTTGCTTACTTTGACCTGGCTACGGGCCTGGTGCTGTTATAACAGGTTGGTTCAGGGTTGGTGCTGTTACAACAGGCTGGGTCGGCTTTATTGAATGGTGGACAGTAATGGTCTAAATGCTAAATTTGACAGAAGGGACTGATGAACAATTTATGCGAACTAATATTTATAGACTGTATTTAAACTCAGGGCAGGCCTTTAGAATTGCGGGGCCTGAATTCAACGGATGCCTGCAAGCCCCCCTCTTCTAGCCTGTGACAAGAGCCATGACTGACATAGTGATATGTTAAATTTAAATTGTGGCCCAAGTTCAACGGATGCCTGTAAAGGGCCCCCTCTCTTCTAGCCTGTGACAAGAGCCGTGACTGACATAGTGATATGTTAAATTTAAATTGCGGGCCCGAACGGATGCAAGGGCCCCCCTCTTCTAGCCTGTGACAAGAGCCATGACTGACATAGTGATATGTTAAATTTAAATTGCGGGGCCCAAATTCAATGGATGCCTGCAAGGACCCCCTCTCTTCTAGCCTGCACAAGAGCCATGACTGACATAGTGATACGTTAAATTTAAATTGCGGGGCCCACAAGGGCCTGATAAAACAGTCAAAAACGGACATAATTGACCCATTTTGATTTCCCATGTCTGTGTTAAATTATCATAAGTTAAAATCCATTGTTTATATTATCTTTTTTTTGTTTCTTTATTTAAGCATTTCGTTTGCAGTAGAATAAGAAATGGTTAAACAGCTGTAAAATTCCACTTAATTTTTTTCAAGAGCTAGTTTAGTAAAGTTGGTCATAATAGTGCCGGGTGTAAAAGAATGACTCGGTAAGGACCTCGTTCTTATTCCCCCCATCTGCCCCCATTTCATTCCAGGTATGCCAGGGAATAATACAGTTGACCTGTGGTTATCATTGTGGGGGTCGCGGAATAATTTTAGGAGGGTTGGGAGAACATTTGAATTAAACAATGGATCGAAAATCCATGCGTTAAGTAACTACAACTCCATTGCTCTGTCAGAGTACAGTAGATTCCGCTAATTGGGACACCGCTTAGTTGGGACAGCCGCTTATTTGGGACAAAGCTCAAAGAAACCAAACCAAGAAGCCAATAGTAAATTTGTATGTTTAATTGGGACAGGCCGCTTAATTGGGACAAAATTGGTCCCGATGTGTCCCGATTAAGCGGAATCGACACTATATACAAATGAAACCAACGATGTCGCCCTATCTGTGAAGAAAATCCATATCGTTGAACCAAAAAAAATCGGCATGATAGTTCCTTTCTACCATGTTCATTAATGAACGTCCCAACATATTTTCTCTTTTAAATGTCGGGACTAAGATATTTTAGCGTTTTCACTATCAAATGAAATTCTTTCTACTCATTTCGCGGACCTATTTTCCTATCCAATTTATTGTGAATGTTATCAACGAGATCACTGTTGTGTTCAAGAGAATAATTGATTCACATCGTGTTCATCAAATGGCTTTTTTCTTTAATAAAATTGTATCTTTGTATAGCCATTGTACATCAAAAGCAGGCAATGCTCTCTTAATTTAGTGTGTCTAGTTAAACATGTATCTGAAAATAATGTATCAATGATGAAATACAACATACAATATAGCAACAGATATGTCATTTTTGTTGATATAAAAATGAATCTTATAATAATGTACAGAATTTAGATGTACAACCAGATAAAATTTGGCTATTGATAATGAGGAAAATAAAATTGATAAAAGAATTGCTTACTGTTCAGATTGCAATGTGTTTTAACTATAATATAATAAATAGTATGATAAATCAGTTTTTGTGTGGGTGGTGATCCTTTTTAAAAAAAATTATAAAATTAATAGGAAGGAGAAAGTCTATAAGTATCTTTAACTATATCCACAGTATATATATATATATATATATATATGTGTGTGTGTGTGTGTGTGTGTGTGTGTGTGTGTGTGCTCCGTACCACTTTTACAAGTTCCTGGAAGGGAAAGATGTTTAGCTCTTTGGATCATTTAAACCACCTATGCATTTGGTTTTTTGCAGCGCCCTCTTTCATCCCGCACCTAGCCGATAGAGCATGAGTCATTGAGCACCATGGAGACATGTGTAGGTGACTGGAACTCTCGCCGAGAGCGTGCAGAATGTGCTGCAGCCTGCTACCTGATCGGTTTAGGGGAACGGACCAGAAGGTACCTGGTTCGATCTCCGGTGAGGACATTTTTCAGGTCTTGGCTTAAGTCCTCGCTATGTCTTCCGTGGTGCGCTCCATGGCCATTGCACTTTCGTCTAAGGTGGAATGAAAGATGTGCACCATAAAAACCGTCCCATTAGTGGTTTGTGGGATCTAAGAGATTTATCTCATCCCTTACTGGGACTTCACACACACACACACACACCAGATCGGTTATTGTCAGATGCAGGCCGTGTTGCGTTATTAAAGTCTGACTCGCTGCCAGAGCGGTTATCGTTAGATTGGTTAATTTTACCTCAAAATAAAAGAGAACTGTTGTGCTATGTAATTACAAGGTTGACTATTCTCTGGGCCAGAATCCTTATGAAGAAAGGGTACGTATTTTCTAGTATGTTATAAAGCCTGTTAATCTGCAAAGCTTATAAAATCGGTATATAAAATGATGCTATGTATTCTGTGGGACGGACGGCCAAGTGGTGTAGATACTTGATCGTCGACCTAAGATCCAGAGTTCGATCTTCGGTGAGTACCATGGGAATTTTTCCAGATGAAATTGGTTTCAAAATCGTCCCACAAGTCCACCCAGCTGTAAATGTGTACCTGATTAAAGTTAGGGAAGTGTGCCATGGCTGGGCGTTATGTTAACTACACAATCCCTTCAAATGCTGAGGTTATAAAACAGGTGAATCCTACACTTCATTTGCCCCGATGGCCCGTTTGGGCGAAGAGAAATTTAACTTTTACTATGCATACTCCTTTATTCAGATTTATCATGAAAACAAAAATAATATTTTCTTAATGGGCCACAAACAGTGAAAGTTTGAGGACCACTGCCTTATACTAATATGAACAGACTGAAGTTATGTAATTATTAAAAAATGCCCCCTTTATTCCAAAGCCTCATTTTATGAGGCTAAAATATTATTTACTTAAGTCAGATCAACAGGAAGTCGATGTGCGCCATCGCTACGCGACTGGTGCAAATAAAGTATTGTTTTTCGGGGTGGGGAAAATCAAATTTTTAGTGTTCACGACTTTAGAAAGTTTCATAACTACTTCAACATTTATTAAAACAAGAGAAATGACTGTTAAAGTGGGGTCTATTTGTTTGTATTGTACATCTGTCTTGTTCTGTTGTACAGGTTTTTTTCCAGCCGTCACCATTGAGCTAAGTATAAAATATGTCATGTTCCTAGGCCTGTTGACGCACATACATAATCTGTGGTGGAAGTAATAAATCACGTGGTCACGACCACAGACTTTGTTGTTCTGTTCTTTAACCTTCAAATAATATAGGTAGCTATTTTTAAAAAAAAGAAGTAATTTACATAAACTCTGAACCATAGTTTAAAACAAATGATATATAAATCCCCCAAAAAAATATATACATATTTTGACTTTTGCTGCATAGCGCAGCGTTCTTACGTTTTTAGTGTCCCTACTACTAAGCATAATTAATCTAATTGGGCCCCTAATAATAATCTTTGGATAGCATAACCCCTCCTGACCCCCTCCCCATTGTTAGGTCATATTTATTTCAGGTAACAAAAACACCATTCCTTGGAAAGCCACCGAGTTTGCCTATTAAAAAGAATAAAAAATTCTGAAGGCGGCACCAAAATAACTTAAATAATCTAGGGGAATACTTTATCTGCCCCCTCCCCTCCCTTTGAAGGGGAAGGTCGCCCACCAAAGGATTATTGCTGAAAAAAAAATCGTATTTTATTATTTTAAATTAACAAGAAAACATTGGGTTTTTTTATGATTGGGCCAGCCAAGTAGTAAATTGATGATGCATACTGACACCCATTTTTTTCTTTTTTAGCATCAATTGTTGTTTAATTTTATAGGACAAAAACATTTTTATTTGTTTACTGAAATATAGCAACAAAACATTTAATAGTTAATATAAATTTAATATATTTTTTTTTTAATATGTATATAATAAAAATAAAATTGTTACATGTATAAATATTAAATATTTCTTAAAATTTGAACAACAAAAAGAAGACTTTCCATCACTCAGACACACAAGTGTAGGATACATCAAATAAACACCTTGTACAGATGATCTACAATGTTGGAAATATATAAAAAGTCAAGAAGTATAAACATCAAATTCTTTTTGTACATCCACACTTTTTTTAACAAATAAGTATTCATTTTTGAAAGGTTTGTTTTAGGTACATTTTTTTGAGGTAAAAACAGTATCAATTTATATTGAACAAAATAAAAAAACAAATATATTATAAAAAAACATCAAAAATACATAGTGAAAAACCTGGTGTAAATATTTGCACACAAAAAATATTGTATGCATATAATGTAAGTGATAGGCATTAAAAAAATGGCTGCTCTATTTAAGTTAGCAATGTGATTGACCAAGAGAATTATTTTGAAACCTTATCAATGGTAATCTTAATTGTTAAAGGGTTTAAATCAACCAAATTATACAAAAGATTATTAAGAAAATGTATCAAATTGTTAGATACGTATTTACACACAGATATTTCAAAATGTCAACAACCAAAACTAGAACAACTTGCAATCCAAACAGAAATTTTGAGAATTTCCTATACACAGAGTGTTTTTTCTGTATTTTTCAAATTAATCTGTTCTACGCCACCAATAGATTTTCCTTCTACCGAAAGAACTCTGTGTGACTTTATCAATTTCTCCAAAAAGTATTGTTTGGATTCTTAAGCATGTCTATATATATAATTCTTATAGAAAAAAAGATCTGATTATGCAAAAAACAAAGGGGAACAACTTAAAGCTGCTTTTTAAATATTGTTTAAAAAAACAAACCAAAATAATTATCCACTTGAAAATAAATTCACTGCTAAAAGCAATAAAGCATCAGCTGCACTGCTTCTACCAACAGAAATATGGCACTTGGAAATTAACAAGTGAAAGTCAAATTTCAGACAATGAAAAAAAAAAATACAGAATACTTTGTCAATTTTAAGTTAGATAAAAGAAGGATAGAGTCAAATGTATACACACTTGTATAAATAAAAGTAGGGGAAATACATTCGGAATACTGTAAAAACCTCATTGATAAATGTGAGCAAATTAATGTCTCCAAATAATGTACCCAATAATTGTTTTTTTAT
Source organism: Bulinus truncatus (assembly GCA_021962125.1). NCBI lineage: Eukaryota > Metazoa > Mollusca > Gastropoda > Planorbidae > Bulinus > Bulinus truncatus. The sequence goes on from JAGDYQ010000012.1 coordinate 1,623,235, forward strand.
CTTCAAGAGCATTTACAAATTTCTGAAAGCAATGAAGCCTACAAATTAGAGAAATGGAAAGAGCTTCATAATATTTTTACTGTTTTTTTTCTTCTTTGTAAGGCATCACAAAAACCAATTAATGTATTTAAGCACTTTTTTTAGCAAGCTCTATTTTAAATTCATGGAGTAATAATATGACTTACTTTTCACACATTTGTCATAGGATTATACAAGTTAGAAAAATTCTTCCTATTTATTTTATTAGTATTTAAATCTATTTAAATGCTTGAACAATTTCTGTACCACATTTTATGTAGTTGTCTTTTAATTAAGGCAACATATAAATTTTTAAACTATTCCAATTGTAAAACATACACCTACAAATCCAGAAAATACTAGTACTTCAAATTTATAGTATAGTTATATAGACCATTCAATGGGCCACTCTGATCTCATAAGTTATTTCAAAATGGTTGCAGACAATATTAATCAGTTTAGAAATGTAAAGACCAAGTTAATAAAGTATCAAATGTAAATAAATCACAAACTTTTTTTTTGTAAATAAGCTGACTAGAACTATTCCCCACAAAACAAAATGTAAACACTCCCATATAGCTTACAATAAAGCTTGTAACCGTTATAAGTATAAAATAAAACAGACAACATTGTAAGAAATTCTGATACGGTTCTGAGTCATTTAAAGACTAACAACATGTTACATTGAATATAGTTACTTAATGATAAAATGGCAGATTATTATTTTTTAATGTGATTTGTAGCTTAAACTACATGAAGCACCCTTTCATTTTCCTTCCTTGTTCACTATGATAGTTTTATCTTGGCTGGGATCCATGAAAGTCTTTTTCTGACATGTCTGTGATGTTAGTGCATTCCTTGATGGCTGAGTTTGACACCTGTTAACCATCATTTTAAATATAACACATAAATTAGGGATTTACCAAGTGACAAAAAATCTTATAACTAGTGATAGAAATCTCAAAATTGTCAATAATAATAAGAACATAATATTTAAGTCTACCAATAATTATTGAATGTTATTAATTATTTTAATATTTGGATATTGAAGATTATGAAGAGAAACAAAAACCCAGTAAAGCTGGAATCAACCCTATTAAAAACATGGCTCTTTTGGGCAACTCAATAAAGCATTTAATAAAAACGAAACAATATTTTTTGTCTCAGGTCTGTCTGTTGTAGTAAGGAATCAAGAATACTGTTTCTTGTTTAAAAAATAATGGGTTATGCAAAGGTTTTGCAGGGTAAAGCTATTAAAATAAAAATAGTCATATTTTTAAGACAGCCTGAACTGAAAATCTCAAAAAAAAAAAAAAAAAAAAAAAAAAAAAAAAAAAAAAAAAAAAAAGGAAAAAAAGTAATACCTTAATCAAGGGAGTATACTGTGGATGATGGTGCTCATAGACTGGATTGTTGCTGGCCTTGTTGTAAGCACAGAGGAAAGCCCATCTGCGATGTGGGCTCTGGATTAGGGCACTGTTATGTAACAGGTTGGAGTGAAAAAACAGAGCATCGCCTTTGAGGATTTAAAAAGAAAGGAAAATTTATTTCAACTGCAAAATTTTTTAGTAGCAGACGGACAGTGGCAAACATACAGCTGTTAACCATTAAAACCATTTTTATCAGGTCCTGGCGAGGTTCCTCAGTTCAACCAGCTTCAAAATGGGTGCCTGACATTAATTGGGGAAGTAAAAGCAGCTGGCTATTGTACTAGCCGCATTATCCCTCAAATGCTTTATTGCAGAAAAAGGTGAATTTACAGTTCATCTTCCCCGTGGTCTCAACTCGAGGGTTTAAGAGGTTAGAAACAGGTTGTTTTTTTTTAATTTAAATTTAAAAAAAAAAATCTTATTTTTTTTTAAGCTTCTAATAAAATGATTGTCAACATATTTTACCTGGCTCCAGCTCAACAAAATCCAGCGGTAAAACTTTTTTCAACTGATCAACTCTTCGAGGTCAGCACCTGTCTGACCCCCACCATCATCGTGATCAATACGGCCACACTTGTGAGCCTTCGAGAATCTGGTGGGAAAACATGAAACAGTTGACTTCATCATTAAATAATGTGTATTATCTATTCAATATTGATATTATGAAGAGGTAAGTATTCAACTATATGCAGCCCCGTAGCGTGAAAATTTACAGCAGGGGCCAGGCACAGCGGGGACAGGTAATATATTTAACTAAGTAGAGCAAATAAGCAGAGGGGGCCAGACAATCACCCCCCACACTACGGGCCTGACTATGTGGCCTAATGTGGTGGAAGGGCATGCCAGGATACCATTCAAGATGGAGTAGTTGGTATTTCCTATAAATAAAGGGTTCTCCAACTTTTTGTATTCCCGGCCCAACATATTTATATAGTTTTATTTTATGAAAGCTGAACCCAGTTACATGTTGCTGTGGGTCAGTTTGGCTTTAAAAGGGGCGAAAATATGCTGATAATTATTTGTTAATGATCTCTTTTATATTCAATGTTGTCAATTCCTCAATCTAGTTCCCGACCCCCTCCTCAGCTTCAATGAATACTCCCACCAGTCTATTAATCAACCCCAACTTTCCTGACCTTCCCAGATTTCTTAAGTCTAATTGTAATGGTGCAAATTTACAACATACAGCTCACATGTGATATCTATAATGTTATATAAAAACATGTGCTTATTCGATTGCATTTTTATATTCATGTATATTGATTTTATAATATTATATTTTTTTGTTGTTGATCAGTGGCAGGTGCATAAAAACTGGTTGGTCAGATTCCATGGTGCCCACTAACACAGGTTTGAGAACCCCTAGCTATATTAATTCATCCCCTGTCCCACTAAACCCACCCATATAATTATTAAAACCATATATTCCTGCATTTAATATAGATTATTTTTTAATTTGGCCAGATACCCAGATGCCAGATAGTCATAAGATCAGTCAGTTGAGAGTCTACAGTGTTTAGAAAACTAGGAATAATACTAAATAACATAGTTTCTAACTGTAAGCAACCATTTTCTTTCCAGCATTTGTCAATGGCATAAATACAGTTAACATGTCTGGAAACAGGCATCCATTCTTGTACCAGTAACTGGAATATTTCACAAATGTTGTAAAGATGAGCTATTAGTTAAGCTATTTGCATATTCACAATTGGCTTTACAAGAGAATCATTTTTTTACTCCTATATTCATAATAAGTCATATTTTAAAAAGGCATTAGAAAGCTAATAATTTTTTGTAAAATGCACAAACGCCAGACAATTGGTCAAACTAACCTCCAAGAAATTACAGATTTTATATAACAAATGTTTGAGGTTTAAATCATGAGCAGGTAGAAGACTTATCAGAAAGAATAATTTTTCTCCAACAGTTATCAATACAAAAAATAAGCAGATATGACTACATGGAGAAATAACATTCGCTGAGTTTTAAGTTCAGTTGATTGCCATTAGTCCTCAGAGCCTGATTTACAATTTTAGAGGCCCCAGGCCACAAAATTCTGAGGCTCCATCTTGAAAAATAAAATATTTTGCTTATTTATTTTTTTATTTTTGTATACTACTCAACAATTTGTGGTCTTGATTCATAGTACTCTTAGGCCGCAGCTGAGACGACCTGTCTGTGTAAATCCGCCCTGCTCCATTACCTTTGCCTGTTTACCTAGTCTTTGTGTCATAATCTCGTTAGATACCTACCCATAGTCCTGATGCCATACATGCTCTCAATCATAGTGTTCTTTCATCATTAGCTTTGTGTGGTAATGGTAGACCTCACCACCTAACAGCTGCGATGAAGAAAATTGTTACAAATGAATGTTAATATGCTCACGGAACTAAAAAAATAAAACTGGTATAAAGGGAATGCATGCTGTGAAAATTCAAAATTTTTATTCACTGACAAACACAGCAAGGAGAAAAGTAAAAGTAAACTTCCACATAAGTATGACTAATAAAACCAGATGTAATATGGTTTAATCTGAGGTAAATAGAAAACCCAATTGACTTGAATACATTTTTATATATTTTATAAAACATGAAAAAAAAAGTAAAGATGTTAAGGGAGCAATGATAAAAGAAAGCACCTGTAAAGATATGTTATTACACAATTTACTCATCTTCTTACCAATAAAGATAATACATAAAATTAATATTAACAGTGAATAAAATTTTACAAAAATTATAGTTGTAATGTAACACAAGATTTAAACTTTTTAATAAGATAGCTACTTTTTCTGAAGTGCCAGCAACTTTTTCACATCGACCAACCATGCCAGTCACATCACTTCCTGATGACTCCATAAACAAAGGCGACTTTTACGGCCTTCACTGTCATTTATCTATTTACAACAACACAGTGCATAAACATTTTAGAAAATAAAAGGCTTGAAATTATTTTTGCATAATAATGTATCTGGTCTATATTATTTAGGCATATATATGTATACATATATATATATATATGTAGATGTTACACATTTTTTGTGCTGTAATTATAAAGCAAACAATTACAATACTGTTTTTCATCAGAAAAGAACTTCATTATTAGAAATATTGTGTTTTTAAATGTATCAGCTAAGCCAAGTTATTCAGAAATGGTTTAGTTAATTATTAATTTTAAAAGAAGAACTAAATGTTTGAATCTGACTCAAGTTTTTAATCAAGGCCACACTGATAATCAAGGTTAAATAGGTCAAACAAGTGTGCCTAGTTTAATACATGGAAAAACTACTGCTGTGGCTTATCTAATCTTAATGCTTTCTATATGGGCTAAGTTTCTTTTTAATAAGGAAAAATTTCTTTGAGATTTGTACTATTATATTATAAATCACACACTTTTTCAGTAAACAAATTAGAGCAGATTGTTGATTTTGCTAAAACAACAAAAAAAGCTGTGTAATTTATATATTTATAAAGTGTAATAAGTTTTGGCAAAAATGTTATTAATGATATTCAGTTTCATTAATTGGGTAAACTGTAGTTTTGCCATTAACGAATGGCACACTTAACTTCTTTTTTTTTTTTTTAAACTGATGTTATTATCAAATGTCCTAGAGAAGCTGTTGTAAATAAATCCTCAAACTGAGCATCATAACTTTAAAAATATTACTACTTAATCTGAGTCTATTTTAACATTAAAAACAGTTGAAACAAACTTATATGGGGTTAAAGAATATTTTTAATGGACTTACCTGAAAAGAATGTTTCAATAATGCATCAGTTCCTTCAAGTGAGTATGTTTGACTTTCTGTAGCTCTTCATTATCAAGAAGTCCCCTAGTTAAATAAATGAATAAACAGAACTGAGAAGGCATCAAGAATGTCTAGTCTAATATTTAATGTTATACATTTTCCAATCTACCTGAAGTAATCCACAATGTTGATTAGTTTTAAATCTTGTGATCATCACAAACTTAGAAAACTGTAGGTTTGTTAAACTATATAACTGTAACATATTTGGTTAAAACTTCCAAAATGTATGCTAGAGATAACATTTCATACCCTGAGATAGGGCCTCATGGATTACAGCCATAATGAAAATAAATGTCTCATAGCTACACCACAATGAGTAGCCATGAAGAATTTTAGAATTATTTCAAAAGTCTTTTTTTTAATTATCATTTCTAGAAAGAATAGGATTGTGAACATCAAAGAATGGACTGGTCATAATAAATCTTCTTTAATCAAAATTAAGCGACAGGGAAAGGAATGGAGAGACCTTCCATAACAGTGTCCCTAAAATCCCGCCAACGATGAAACATGTTAGACAATTGATAATAATGATCAATTCTGTAAAAGTAAAATACAGCTTTCATTTTAAATCATAATGAACAAAACAAAAAGAATTGCAGGATAATGTTGAAACATACCGTATTATAATGTAACCAGCTTCATCAAAATCATTTTTCACTTGATTGGTGACTTCAAACTTATCTGAGAAAGTGTATTCTCAAAAAGAATGGAAAATAAAAAAAAAAAAAAATGTATTGAAACTATACTGAGACCTTCATCTATCAAGTTAGTGTAGCCCCGCAGTAATAAATGAATTTACTGAGACCTTCACCCATCGTTATTGTAGCCCCGCAGTAATAAATGAATTTACTGAGACCTTCATCTATCAAGTTAGTGTAGCCCCCGCAGTAATAAATGAATTTACTGAGACCTTCATCATCAGGTTAGTGTAGGCCCTGCAGTAATAACTGAATTTACTGAGACCTTCATTCATCGTTTGTGGGAATTTGAAGTAATAAATGAATTCCTCTACTGGAGACCTTCATCTATCAATTTAGTGTAGGCCCTGCAGTAATAACTGAATTCACATGAAGTAGGATTCTAAATTATTAAATGTAATATTTTTTGTAGTCAGAAAAACATGTTTATAACCTATACACAAAAAACTGTCCTCATTACACTCATATTGCCAAATATTTGAGATGAGTAAAGAAAAACAAGGCAAAGAAATTAAAAACATCACATCATTATTAATGTAAATAAAGTAAATCAAACTACATAATTAAAGGCCCTGAATAAAACCTGTATAGCTGATGTATAGCGCATAAAAAAATTATTAAACAGTGAGGGTCAAATGTGAAGAATTTTGTAATTATTCAAACAATATTTTTTCTATAAACAACTACATAAGTTTTAACTTGCACTTTGACTGTATTTCACAAGTACATTTAAGTTAAAAATGTATAAACCAACACAGTGCCAGTTTTAAATATTACATTCAGCATCTTTGGGACTGCTGCTAATAAATCATGGGCCCCTGAAAATCTCAACTAGCTGGGACACACCCACCTTAAGTGGCTATAGTCATTTTACAGAACATTATTGTACCTATTTATGAGGCCCCTCTGGGTATGGGGCAATTATATGTGTTCTGGCTCCACACCTGCGGGGTAGCTCTGGCTTCATGTTATTTTTGTTTTTAAATAGAAGTAAATATTTACTTGTTTATTAGTCCCACCATAAATGCATAATCAGCCTCAAATTTTCTAATTTACTTTACCAATTTAGCCTTACGACTTTATTGAAAAATTTAGTATTCCATTATCATAATGATTATGATTATAAAGTAGGCTATATTTTTATTACATACTTAATTTTATAATATACTATAACTATGTGTATTGTAAATTATGCTATGGCCTAGGTCATGGTGTCAAATCTTTAATAATTATCTATACCACTTATGGCTATTATGAAATACTTTTAGATGTATTCACAATCCAGGATTGGGCTTGATCCATATTATAACTTATTCTCATCATTTAAATAAATGAAATATTTTCAAATATTAATTAATACTTATCAACATTCTTAAATAGTAGTAGTAGTAATAGTAATTTGTCTAATACTACTTTTAATACTAGCTGGCAATACACAGATTTCAATGATTTGTAAAACTTCTTAAGTCAAGTTAAATAATAAAAACAGTGAACCACCGACGGCAGCCTAATGCACTGAGACTACTGAGTAATTAATTAGACTAAATGGTAATAAATGTCCATGGATACAAATTCGATGGAAATGTTAATAACCTTTGAGTGGCATTTTATCAGACAGTCCTCAAAATTAATCGACCGGGTCAAATTCAAAATATAACCAGAAGCAATCGTTCTAATCTTCAATGTGGTGTTATCTGTCTCAACAGCTCTACACCAGTGTCCAAAACATCAAAGTTTACTAATAGAAGTCATGTGACTATGCATGTGACCTCATAAATGCATTTTCTTTTATAAGAAGTCTGAAATAATGCATCAGTATCACTGAATTAAATTACTTGAGAATATATTTAATTTGATATGACTACCACATATTAGATAATTATAATACTAGCAATAAATATTCCCCAGTCCAATTAATGAATAACAAAAAAAAAATAGTGCTTTGAAGTACAGAAAACATTTTAAAGAATTTCGCATGGTGCTGGCTGTTAAGTCTCATTAGGAGTATACGGGTATCATTTTGTAGCCCAACCAGCCATTGCGATCATCATGTATCGTAATTTACGGGACCTTTGGATGAGTAAAGATAGGGCCCACAGATTATATATTATAATATCTAATCTGTGGTGGGGGTCTAGGTTAGAAAAATAAGTACGCATGATGTCGATGAGAGCCATTTGAGTGTCGCATCCAGTACGTGGTGTATTGGGAGGGGAACGCGGTAGAACGACGTTCCCGAACGCGGTGGAATGACGTTCCCTTACCTTTTTCAGAACTATGCGTTCCCTTACTTCTTATTTTACCAATACATCACTGGTCAAATCAAAGTTTATTTCACAAGTTTTAGTGGAAAAAAAGATGACATAATTATAAAAGGAAACAAATATATTTTTGACTGGAATTAAGCTACACTAAAATTCAATCATAGTTTGTGGCGCTAAAGGCCGTATTTGGCTACTGTGTAATTTATCCCTCTTATTTTGCCAGTTTGCCGCGAATGGTATTCATTGTTACAGCTAGTTACTTTTAAAAAATGCATGCTATTGCAATGACAAACCATGACAATGTGATTCAAAATCAGTGGCGTAGCGAGGTGCGGCAGTGGCGTAGCGAAAGGGGGCATGCCCTGGGGCGCTACTCTCTATATTTTACATATAATATTACATGGTTTTCGAAAGGGGGGGCAAGTTAAGCTCGCTACAGCGCTGTTAAAAATTACACATTGTGTAACTATTGTTAGTGGTTTTTAGTTTTCAGTGCATTCATATAGCAAGTTATTTGTATTCTATGTAGTGCACACTTAAAATAAGGTTTTGAATCTCCAGCCAAAGTATTCAAATTAACATTGATTGTGATACAGCTGTGTAATGTAAACACCTAGAGCCTGTCCTATGAAATGTCAGGACCACCATTGGAAACATCCTGATTCCTGATATGCCTTACATTCCTAGCTAGGTCTTTTTTGACACTATCACGGGATCCCAATAGACACTGGGCCCGAAATTTGGAGCGATCGGGTTCAATAACCCGGTTCTTGCTTGACACAAAGACCAGATAAACAGACATAGGTAATGAGAGGGAATAATGACAATCAAATTTAAACCAAAAAAATCAGTGCAAAGAGAAAAAAGTACTTAAAAAAAATTCGAGAAAAAAAAAATCGAGTCAAAATGTGGGTAAAAAAACTTATAAAGGTGAGAATAAATCCTGAAAAAATCCATACCGTGTTTGTCAGGTGTCAAGCCCAGCTGTGACGAAGCCTGATAGCAAAAGTTAACTCTCTTGCACCTATTCAGTTGTTTTTTTTTTTGTTAACCCTCCATATCTATCTCTCACTTGTAACAGGCCCGTCTTTAGTTTTATTTAGAGGCAGCGATTTTTTTTTTTAGAGATGTTGAAATTTAGAAGTACAAAAAGTGAGCTAGTCGGAGCTCATATGGGGACATAGAGCCACCAGCTTCTTGATTTAAAAAGAAACTGATACTTTTTTTTGTTTGTTTGTAATTTACTTTTTTTTTTTAATTATTGTTGTTGTTATTACAATAACTTCAATTTGGGCCTATTTGTTTATTCTCAAGTGAAAAAAAGAAATCTATGGTGAAAAATATTGGAACATTATATGCGCGTGCGCCAGTGTTCGTGCATGCATTTGTGTTACATAAAATATCGATTACTTCTTACTTTCCGAGCAGCTGTTATAACATACCTCTTATATGTCACATAGATCCGAATTATGGCCAGCGACATATTTTCCAAAGGTTTTTATTACTGTATATCGATATAGCGTTATAGCTAAATAAAAACATGTTGAAGATTGTATTCCGCCAGATGGTGTTTTATTATTGTATTCTTCGTGTTGTAAACGGGAAAGATGTAAAAGAAATGTTTTTTACCCATTTGTTCTCAAGTGTGATATTAAAATTAGTTTAGAAAGTATGTGTAGGAGTATGGCTGCAGTATCCAGACCGGGACTTATGGATAGACAAACTCGGCGACCCATCTGGGGCATCACCCTATTTTCCATAAAGGCCTTCCTACCAGTGCTGTTTCCAATCTTATACAAAAAGGGTACACTACCCAAGACCGGCCCTGTGTGAATCTGCATGTCGAATTCTGTATTTGTATGTCTGCCATAGTTGGTCTTATTTTCTGATGTATTGTGTATCTTAGCTGCATGTATATGCCGGTTACGAGATGGGCATTACACTGTCGGTATTTAGCAGACATCCCGCTATCACAGCTTCAACTGAATTGGGGGATGTAGAAATACAGACGATTCCGTCCCAGCATGGGTGCTTGGACGCAAAAATCAAACCAATTAGTGCAACCAGAGCCAGATTTACAATTTTAGGGCCCTAGCCAACACAAATTTGAGGCCCCGTGTTTTTTACTCCAAAAAATATAATACTCATTTAATGTAATCAAAGATTTTATTTCATTTTTTTAAAAATTATTTTACACATACTGACGATTGGGGCCCCCATTTCGCGGGGCCCCTAGGTCATGACCTGGTCATCCCGCCTGTAAATCCGGCCCTGGTGTGTGTGGCTCGGTTTGTCATCAACCGTGTAACTCAATTTTGGATCTGCTCTGGTTTAGTTGAGAAAGAACATATTTAACACATGCAGGTTTCTACGTGACTTACAATTTCGCGACCATGAATCAACATTCTAGAATTATATATATATAATCACTTTTTAGTAATCATATAATGTGACAAGATTCGCCCAGAGATTATCGTGCCAAAGTAAATACAAATCATAGCACTAGTACATTAATGTGCAAAATAGTGAAACTGTTTAGTATTATGCCATGATGCCAAAATGAATACAATTATGTTAAGGTGTGCAATATGCAATGTGCTATTCTTTAAAAAAAATATATACATTTAAAAAAAATATATGAAAATAAAACATTTTTTAAAAATGTAATAATAAGTAAAAAAAAAAAAATTCTAGTATGCAAATATGTATATAAATCATGCGTGATAAAAATTACGAGTACAATTAAATTGAATATTGCAAGTACGAGTACAAGTACTCACAAAATGCACTGAGTACTGAGTACTGTTAAACAAAATACCAGAACCCCATCTTTGTGGTATCAAGTATACTTTGATTTTATGATTTCATCTCATAACTTACAATCAATACAATCTGTTGCCCTGGTTTTTATTTAGTTCATTAAAACATAGACTACTTTTGTAAATCATATATAAACATAAATCGCCAATTTTATCACATTAGAATACCAAATTAGGCTATGCAAGTTTTATACGGTGTTTTCAGGTTTTTTTCCCTAGTCATTATCAATTTCAAGTAACATGTTTTTCCCACATTCTTATAAAAAAAATGAACAGTCAACATGAAAAAAAAACGTAGTAGAGCTTTCTGGTTTTAAATGGCCACCAACAGAGTCCTCTAAGTCTATGGTGCACCTATGCCTTTCCGATCTGTTTGAGAATCACTAGGCAAAGTAACTGGACCCTCTAAGCACCAATATTATATTACGTACCTAGATATAATGTCTTACAAGCGTTTTGTGAAATAATTTGGTAATAATTAGTTAGTTAACATAACGAGGATTAATGACACCCTTGTTTTTGAATACCTAAATTGTGTTTAAATGCATTAAATAAATTTGTAAAAAACGTCCTCTATATTCTATATAAAATACTGTCAGCCATGTTAAGAGATGACCTGAATTGTTTACAAAAAAAAGGCAGCTGCCAACTACAAGATTATTAAAAAATACTGTAAGATAAGACGGTTACTTCAAAAACACTGAAGCCCAGCCCTTAATAGGCATGACCAAAATTATTTAAACCAAATTTATGTTAGGGGGATAGCTACTCTTGGGGCCCCTATGGCCCTTTATCTCGTATCACTATGTATGAGGTGTAGGTTGGGCCCTGAAAATGACATACTTATTAATATAGCTTATATAGTAAAAAACTCTTGGCTTCTGTATATATATTACATCGCCACATTAAAGCTTCTGCTGCGGGCAGAACTAATGGGCAACTATCAACTACATCTTGTCAGTATCAGGTGAATGGTGAATCTCTTCGCAGCATCTGGTCACAACAATTATGCCAAGTGTGCTCGTCTCTACCTGGAGATGATGATGGACTTACCCTAACTCACATCCAGATCTACACAAGTAGCTCATGTCAGAATCACATGTTGGACGGCGTAGTAGTAGATTAGTGGGCCGGACTGTCAGTTGATCTTACCATAGAGCAGGCAATGATGCGGGCCATTAAAGGCTAAGGGAGGAATAACTCATTGAAGAGGAGTGACTGAGAGTGTACGCACCACATGGACTTCCACAATTCATAGGACTGCAGCTGTAAGGACATCTTTAGCGCAGTTTGCTGATATTGACTACTGCCATGATGCAGTTCAGCATCCGGAAGAGGGGCAGTCCAGGATCCATAGAGATAATGACGATCTCACAAAAGTTCTCGAATTCTTGAAGTCACATTTGATACTTCTGATACAAGACTCCTCAGCATAACATCAGGTATTCCAGCATCTGAATATGATAATATAAACTGCGACAATGCTGAAGAAGTTGGCGCTGATATTGTTCAGAACATGAGCGGCAAGAACTTCAAGGGTGTTGTCCTTAAAAGAAAGTCTCAAATAAGAACATTAGCACATGTAAACAATGCTGCTTCATCAACTTCCAAGAAAGCTTTGACAGGTATTGATCCCACAGTTCTATTTAATATGCTTCTGGTCATAATGCAAAGATCACCTGATATGGAGAAATATTTCAGCTATGAGCTGTCAACACTTCCTACTTCTCTGTTCAAAGATAACTACATGCGGAAAGTTGATAAATCACAGCTCGGTAAAGAAATCTGCAAGGGTGTAGAACCATCATTGAAACCAAGCAGTTCGATTCATGTTGTAGACGGCGGTTACTTACTCCGTGTTGTTCAGTGGCTGGAAGGTGGAACATATCTTGAAGTTGTTAAGCAATACAGAATCCCTCAGAATGGGGATGGAAGCTTCATGAGGAAAAGTACATCCCTATTGCCACTGACTTAGATGTGGCTCCACCAGATGTTCTGAAGGTGGTTTGTTGCAAATATACTTCCGGATCCAGGAAGCAGTGTGGGGCACGTTTGTAGTGTTGTTTTAGTCCCAGGTCATATTTTCGTTTCAGTTTTTATTTCGTTTTTTCTGTAATAATTTTAGTTTTCGTCTAGTTTTAGTCTTGCTTCTAATTTTAGTTTTAGTTTTAGTTCTCGTTGACGAAAAGTCAACATTTTCGTTAACGAAGGTTTTAGTTTTAGTTTTCGTGAACGAAAGCAACACTATATTTTAGTTTCAGTTTTTATTTCGTTTTTTCTGTAATAATTTCAGTTTTCGTCTAGTTTTAGTCTTGCTGCTAATTTTAGTTTTAGTTTTAGTTCTCGTTGACGAAAAGTCAACATTTTCGTCAACAAAGGTTTTAGTTTTAGTTTTCGTCAACGAAAACAACACTACACGTTTGTGTCGCTGCTTTGAGTATGGTTTGTCATGCATAACAGCCTGAAAAAATTGTAATGGAGAGTCATGTTTGAATGCCAAGGAGCTGGTCAATGTTGAGGAAATGGTTGACGATGAAGAGTTACATGATAATGACATGCTGGATATAAAAGAAGAAGAAAAAAAAATTGATGATGAATGCTTGGAATTCTTAATACCTTGAGCATTTGAGGAAGAGGTGTACACCAGCATGTGAACACTGTGATTATGGCACGGGGTGAAAGCAACTGCCAGTTTCACCGGCGGATTGATGCACGCCCCACACTGAGTCTGAAAGCCATACTACTCACATCAGTTCAGAGTGTTGTATTATTTATTTATTTATGGTTTGTTTTATGAAGTAGTTTTCATATAATTCAACAAACATAAAATTGTATGTATTACTTTTATGAAGCTAATGCTTCGTCAATACGGTTAAAACGTAGGTCTACTAATAGAAGCAGGTCATATTGGTTACATTTTATTTGACATTTCATTTTAAATACTTATATAACATAATCTGAAGCACGTTTGTTGACAGTTTGATGTGGATTACTTCAAATTTACCAAGGTTATTGACACTTACAAAAACGTGAATAGTGGAAAGTTACGTGTAAAACGGGCAATTTTCGCAATGCTGTAGAAAAAATTCCCATGATTGTCATTGGGTGTCATTCATACCAGTTAATCTTCATATATATAAGTTTCAGATTGTGCATTAAAACCATTGTAAATAATTTATTCTGGGTAGGTTGGTAAAACTCCTGGCCTAAAAAGCTAGATGATTGATCGCCTCTATACAGTATCATGTTCCCCTTTAGGAGTAACTTAAAGAGTTTGTCAAATAAAGGAAATACTTTGTAGCTTTGTTTTAATATTGACCAACTCTTCCCAAGTAAAAAACAACATCAACACACACACACACACAAATAGCAAAAAAAACACAACAAAATAGACAATTTATAAAATAGAGGTATACAAATTGATATCTCTACTAAAGACATAATGTAAACATAATAAATAGAGAAGTTGACATGAGTCAGAGCAAATATCTGGGTTGTCTATGACATATAACGACCAGACCATACACGGAACAATATCTGAACGTCATTCCCACCTTCCTTCCCAATACTGTAGTTGTCATGATGTATTGACTATTTTTCTGTTTACTTTACCCCAGGTAAAAGATAAAGGCGGTCTGTCCAGCACCGCTACTGTGGGGGTGACGTTTCTTGACTGCAACGACAACCCGCCCAGGTTTGAACAACAGCAGGCGTATACATATGCAGCTACAGAGTGCACGGCAGCAGGTAGTCATAAGGGGGGGATCTCTGGCGTAACTATATTGGGACAGTGGGGGAGCAGTGGTGTAAACAGGTGGGAGCAGTGGTGTAAACAGGTGGGGGCAGTGGTGTAAACAGGTGGCGGCAGTGGTGTAAACAGGTGGGGCCAGTGGTGTAAACAGGTGGGGCCAGTGGTGTAAACAGGTGGGGGCAGTGGTGTAAACAGGTGTGGGCAGTGGTGTAAACAGGTGGGGGCAGTGGTGTAAACAGGTGGGGGCACTGGGGAAGCAGTGGTATAAACAGGTGGGGGCAGTGGGGGAGCAGTGGTATAAACAGGTGGGGGCAGTGGTGTAAACAGGTGGGGGCAGTGGGGGGCTGTGGTGTAAACTGGTGGGGGCAGTGGGGAGCAGTGGTGTAAACAGGTGGGGGCAGTGAGGGAGCAGTGGTGTAAACAGGTGTCGGCAGTGGTGTAAACAGGTGGGGGCAGTTGGAAGGACCAATGGTCTAACTAGATGGGGGTAACGGGAGCGGTCAGCCCCGGAAGGCACTTTGGGTTTCCCTCCACCCGCCATGTAGGCATTTTCGTTAATGTATATCCGGTAATAAGGCGGAACGTTCCCCTGTGTTTATCAGAAGCTTCTTGCACTAGTAACTCAACTGGGAGGGCAGACAGACCTCTACTAGTATACAACTTTGAAGATGGTGTAAAGCGTGGGTAACGAGACTTAACAGAGAGATTTAAAGGATCGTTAAAGCAATAAAAATAAATACCAATAATATTAATATTAATATTTAATATCAAAAGATATAAACTTCAACTAATATCTAGAATATCTTTAATCTCTTAAATTATGAATAATCTTTAAAATATTACTTATCTTTAAAACATATGTTTATACAATGATGATACATATGTTTATACAGTGATGATACATATGTTTGTTTATACAGTGATGATACATATCTTTATACAATGATGATACATATGTTTGTTTATACAGTGATTATACATATGTTTGTTTATACAGTGATGGTACATATGTTTGTTTATACAATGATGATGGATTTGTTTATACAATAATGATACATATGTTTGTTTATACAGTGATGATACATATGTTTATACAGTGATGATACTTATGTTTATACAATGATGATATATATGTTTATACAATGATGATACATATGTTTATACAATTATGATAATTTTTAAAATACACATCGGGACCAAGGCTTTTTGTCCCAATTAAGCGGCTGTCCCAATTAAACATACAAATTTACTATTGGCTTCTTGGTTTGGTTTCTTTGAGATTTGTCCCAAAAAAGCGGCTATCCGAATTAAGCGGTGTCCCAATTTAAAAAAAAAAATATAAAAAAATTATAAAATCGTACTCCTCTCATCAACAATGTTGAGGTCAGTTTAATAATCAACGTGATATTTAAAAAGTGGACATTCTAGTGCTCTTTATTTTTTTTTTCAATTTGACGTCCAGGAGCGAAACTTGGATCAATCTCGGCCAGTGATAAGGACTCATCGCGTGAACAGAACAACGTCATCTACTATGAGTAAGTATTTTATGTTGTTTCAACTGAACTGCCAAATCAGCGTAACTAAAGTGTGACTGGGGGAAGGGTGTGTGTGTGTGTGACAGACTCAGTGGTGATGGTGCTGTGACGACAGTAGACTTGGTTCAGTGTGACTGGGTGTGTGTGTGACAGACTCAGGGGTGATGGTGTTGTGACGACAGTAGACTTGATTCAGTGTGACTGGTTGAATGATGTGTGTGTGTGACAGACTCAGGGGTGATGGTGCTGTGACAACAGTAGACGTGGTTCAGTGTGACTGGGTGAAGGATGTGTGTGTGTGTGTGTGTGACAGACTCAGGGGTGATGGTACTGTGACGAAAGTAGACGTGGTTCACTGTGACTGGGTGTGTGTTGTGTGTGTGTGTGACAGACTCAGGATCGATGGTGCTGTGACGACAGTAGACGTGGTCAAAGGTTGAACTCAGCTTTTTATTCAACTTCAGCATAGATCAAGGATGGGCAAATTATTTGACTCACGGGCCACATTAAAGCCAATAAATGTGACCAGCGGGCCGGACCATGATCCGATGAATGGGGGTGTTATCGTGAACAAATAAACATTAGACGCACATGTCATAACATTAAAGGCTTGTGTTGTGGTTCACTTCGAAACGAGTTAGGGGCCAATTTAAAAAGATTGGCGCGCTGTATTAGGCCCATGACAGTAGTTGGCCCATGGGCAGTGGTTGGCCCATAATGGCCATATACAGATAGATGAAACATAATATTATGGATGGCCAAGTCGATAGTGAACGCGACCCACTAGCAACAGATACAGGGTTCATTCCCTGGTAAAGCAAAAAATATTCGACGCTGGCTTGAAAAATAAATGGGCGCCACCAAGTCTATAAACACAAAGATGTATAGAAGCAAATTGTTGATGTGTACATGCGTTTCCCCCAACAAACACAATGGTTTAAGGGAATTAAGGAAAAAGATGATTGGTTTAGTCTCACGTTTTACTCTAATCGAGAAAACAAAAGATACTAGTACACATCTATACCAGTAATCATCTATACTTGTACACATCTATACCAGTAAACATCTATATTTCTACACATTTATACCAGTAAACATTTATACTTGTACACATCTATACCAGTAAACATTTATACTTGTACACATCTATACCAGTGCACATCTATACTTGTACACATCTATACCAGTGCACATCTATACTAGTACACATCTATACCAGTGCACATTTATACTTGTACACATCTATACCAGTGTACATCTATACTAGTACACATCTATACCAGTGCACATCTATATTTGTACACATCTATACCAGTAAAGATCCATACAAGTACACATCAATACCAGTATACATCCATACCAGTGAAATCTATACCAGTACACTTCTATACCAGTACACATCTATACCAGTACACATCTATACTAGTACACATCTATACCAGGTCACATCTATACCAGTACACATCTATACCAGTACACATCTATACCAGTATACATCTATACCAGTACACATCTATACCAGTACACATCTATACTTGTACACATCTATACCAGTACACATCTATGCCAGTAAACATCTATACTTGTACACATCTATACCAGTAAACATTTGTACTTGTACACATCTATACCAGTAAACATTTATACTTGTACACATCTATACCAGTGCACATTTATACTTGTACACATCTATACCAGTGCACATCTATACTTGTACACATCTATACCAGTGCACATCTATACTTGTACACATCTATACCAGTAAAGATCCATACAAGTACACAGCAATACCAGTACACATCCATACCAGTGAAATCTATACCAGTACACTTCTATACCAGTACACATCTATACCAGTACACATCTATACCAGGTCACATCTATACCAGTACACATCTATACCAGTACACATCTATACCAGTACACATCTATACCAGTGCACATCTATACTAGTACACATCTATACCAGTACACATCTATACCAGTATACATCTATACCAGTACACATCTATACCAGTACACATCTATACCAGTACACATCTATGCCAGTAAACATCTCTACTTGTACACATCTATACCAGTAAACATTTGTACTTGTACATATCTATACCAGTAAACATTTATACTTGTACACATCTATACCAGTGCACATTTATACTTGTACACATCTATACCAGTGCACATCTATACTTGTACACATCTATACCAGTGCACATCTATACTTGTCCACATCTATGACCATTGTACCTCTATACTATGTCCACATCTATACCGGTGCACATCTACATTTGTACACATCTATACCAGTAAAGATCCATACAAGTACACATCAATACCAGTATACATCCATACCAGTGAAATCTATACCAGTACACTTCTATACCAGTACACATCTATACCAGTACACATCTATACTAGTACACATCTATACCAGGTCACATCTATACCAGTACACATCTATACCAGTACACATCTATACCAGTATACATCTATACGCAGTACATCTATACCAGTACACATCTATACTTGTACACATCTATACCAGTACACATCTATGCCAGTAAACATCTATACCGTACACATCTATACCAGTAAACATTTATACTTGTACACATCTATACCAGTGCACATCTATGCTTGTACACATCTATACCAGTAAAGGTCCATACAAGTACACAGCAATATTTCAGTACACATCCATACCAGTGAAATCTATACCAATTACCTAACCGGGTACATCTATACCAGTACACATCTATACCAGGTCACATCTATACCAGTACACATCTATACCAGTACACATCTATACCAGTACACATCTATACCAGTGCACATCTATACTAGTACACATCTATACCAGTGCACATCTATACCAGTATACATCTATACCAGTACACATCTATACCAGTACACATCTATACCAGTACACATCTATACCAGTACACATCTATGCCAGTAAACATCTCTACTTGTACACATCTATACCAGTAAACATTTGTACTTGTACATATCTATACCAGTAAACATTTATACTTGTACACATCTATACCAGTGCACATTTATACTTGTACACACCTATACCAGTGCACATCTATACTTGTACACATCTATACCAGTGCACATCTATACTTGTACACATCTATACCAGTGTACATCTATACTAGTACACATCTATACCAGTGCAATCTATACTTGTACACATCTATACCAGTGTACATCTATATTTGTACACATCTATACCAGTAAAGATCCATACAAGTACACATCAATACCAGTATACATCCATACCAGTAAAATCTAGACCTGTACACTTCTATACCAGTACACATCTATACTAGTACACATCTATACCAGTACACATCTATACCAGTACACATTTATACCAGTACACATCTATACTAGTACACATCTATACCAGTACACATCTATACCAGTACACATCTATACCAGTACACATCTATTCCAGTACACATCTATACCAGTACGCATCTATACCAGTAAACATCTATACCAATACACATCTATAATAGTACACATCTATACCAGTACACATCTATACTAGTACACATCTATACCAGTACACATCTATACCAGTACGTCTCTCATTACAGGGGCTCCGGAGGCAGCGTCAAAGTCGGAACCGGAGGGGAGGTGGTTGTCGTCCACGCTTTACCCGCGGGATCAGTGGTCACCTTCAATGCCTACGCCTATGACCGCGGTCAAACACCTGGATCTCTGCGTAGCATCAACCCGGCGGTCATCAGTGTCCGGTTTACTGTAAGTTGTGTTCTCATGAAATTAAAAAAAAAAACTTTTTTTGACGATAGAATAGATGAATACATTTATATTCATAGATGAATACATTTATATTAATAGATGAATACATTTATATTAATAGATGAATACATTTATATTAATATGTCTCTGAAGATATAGCGTTAGCCTCATCCCATCCACTCCCAGGTAATTTTAGTCAGGTGTTCCATAATACGACGGTTTTCCATTGTACGACGGTGTTCCATAATAGGACGCACACTTCCTAAGGCTGGTAACATGAGTCCCGAATCAGAACGTATCTGTTAACTTGAATGAAACATTTACACAGCAACAAAAAATAATCTACAATTACTTTGAGATTATCTTCCTCTCTTCAAACACTCAAGATAATAAAAACTTTAACAAACTTTTTTTTTTAAATTAAATATTTGTACACCTAAAAACTTTAACAAAGTTACATTTAACATTTAGTCTAGTAGAAACATTGCAATTTTCTCACGCGCATCCGTCTTCTGTGTTACAGTCTAACGAGTTGACTTGTTAACTCGGCAATATAAACACCATTAGCTTGTACGACGTACCGTACGTTAGTTTTATTCAATTATATACTATTGCAGCCGTGTCCGACTACTCCCCCACCTGTGACTGCGGCTCCAGTGGTCACCACGACCACAACCACCACTACGACTACCACAACAACGGCAGCTCTGCTGGTCAAAAAAACTGTGGTGAGTTGTTTGCTTTTTGTTTCCTCCATACCAGGACGTTTACGTCAGCGATGAACAATAATTCTCAAGTGGCTACTTGCAGGGGAGGGGGGTTGCCATTGTAATAGATTAGGGCTGTACCGGGTTGTAATTTTTAGATCCTGCAGAATCGGAACCGGATTCGGATTTAATATTTGAATCCTGTCGAAATCGGAACAGGAACCGGATTTTACCGAATTAAATAGTAATTTTTCCGAAAGAAGTAGTAATTTCTCGCCTAACATAAAAAAAGATATAAGAATGAAAAATAGAATAAAAATTTAGTTTTTAAGTTCTAGATAGCAAAAAACTATATTAACAATTTAGATCTTGAAGACTGTGACTAAAACCCCTTCCCCAATCTTGAATTAAGAAAGATAACTCTGTCAAAATAACAGGTTCTTCGTTTTAAAAAATTATTTAAATAAAGCTGTACCTAATTTAACTTGATTTCTATTACAATCAATTTGAATCAAACAAAGAAATGGATAACATATCTTAGAAAGTATAACACATATGTTTATTAATAAATGAATTCCAATATATATATATATATATATATATATATATATATATATATATATATATATATATATATACTGTGGCACCACCCGATAGCTTTTTTTCTTTAGTTTTCTATAGTGACGTCACCGAACCGTGTTATTTCATTCATACTTTTTATTTAAACCATTACCTGACTATTTCCCATAAAAACGCAAATTAAAACGCATTTCAAATCTAAATCAATATCCCTTCAATGTTCAATTAAAAATATATCTTCAAGTTATTTATCTAATTATGTGAGGAATGTTATCCATATCGTGACAAAATCCACTAAATTAAACAAGCAATTAAGCCTGTTCCATTCTGGACACAGGACGTGTTAGCGCATTTTCTTGTTATGTATCAGTACGTATGTTACTTTCAGTAAATATTTGTAAATTTTGGAAATGTTTATAAATTCAATTGTGTAATGCATATATCTGTAAAAAATATTATAAAGACGTTTCTTTATATTTGAAAAAAAATTATTTTCTCTTAACTTTAACTACAAGTGGTTTGTGGTTACTGAAATAGGACTCATAATTGAAAACATTCGAAATTATAGTCATTTAATCGTCCGAAAACTCCGTCAATTGTTGCATAGCTCTGATACTTTCAATTAAACTCAGAACACAAGCTTACTATTTCATTTGATGAGTTTCTTAATAAATCTTGGTGAAACTACGTGCTGCAGTATTTCGCACCAAATGAATGGGTTATTGAACGTACAAGGTGTATATATAATATATAAGCCCCTTAGGAGCCCTGAAGCACGGCCCTCAGAGGTCCTATCGCGAAATGGACTTTTGATGTACACTTGGCAGGCCAAGACCTACAAAATGATATATACATCATGGGTCTAGGAATTATGGTTGTTGAGATATAGGCGCTCTTTATTAATATAGCTTATATAGCAAAAAACGGTACTAAGCCCCCAATATGGTCCTGAGAGGTCAGATCGCGAAATGGAAAAAAGTCATTTCTTGGCAGGCCAAGACCTACAAAATGATATATACATCATGGGTCTAGGACTTATGGTTGTTGAGATCTAGGGTGATGACGGACAGACGGACAGACAGACAAAACGGGGACAAAATGTGCAGGAAAATTAATTATTGAACTATTTTTAAACTGTAAACACCAAAAAATAGATCGTTGTCTGCTCTTTAAATAAGTTAAACTTTGATAGCTAAATATAGTTTATAGAAAACACGGAATCAAAAGTAGCGGAAGATAAGTTGTCGTATTACTAGACCAGGGGTCGGCAACCTTTTGAGACGGAAGAGCCTAAAGTTATAATTTACAATTTTCTCAATTTTTTAAAGAGTCACTAAAATTGTTGTTCCAATATTATGGTATTTGATTAGGCCGCAATTTGACATCGAAAGAGCGCAACTTGAAATCGAAAGAGCCGCATGCGGCTCGCGAGCCGCATGTTGCCGACCCCTGTACTAGACTAAATACGATTCAAATCTTCCTTTTTAATATATTTGTACTTACATATTGAACTAAAAGCGATCGACGTTATTGTAGTTTTAAAAAAGGAAATGAAGTTATTGTTTTAATTTAACTGTATAGCGTAAAATATTTCAAAATTATGTTACGCTAAAAAAATTTCTTACAAATTTCAAACAACAAAAAATCCGGCTTAAATCCGGCACATTTTAACCGGAATGGGACCCAAATATGTTAAAACTGCCGGAATCCTGCTTAACAAGAACCGGAATCGGATTCCGATACAGCCCTATAATAGATGTCTAAATGAAATCCACTGTAACTCATTAAAAAAACCTGCACAAAAAACCAACAATACAAAATTCAATATTAAAGGCCGATAAAACCTCAGAAAACCGCACTAATTTTGGCGGGTGACCATCCTGTCCACCAAACTTTCTTCCCCCCCCCCCGCAAATCAATGACGCCCTTTCTATTCCGCCCCTGTCCTATTGTTCTAGCTGAACGTGTGTATATGTATATATATATACGATGGCAGACTGGGATCCCCAGAATGACATAAGGCAATCATATGAATCTAAATAATGATTTCAATCAAAAGGATATAATTGTATTATAGCGACATCATGATTTCAATCAAAGGGCTATATTTTTATGATCGTCACTTCATGTTTTCAATCAAAGGGATACAATTGTATCATTGGAGTATCAAGATTTAATACATATCAACCCTGACGCTGAGATTCGTCTCGATGTATGGGCAGTGAGCTAGTCACGCAATCCCCAAGATGCTAGTCACACAATCCCTCAGATGCTAGTCACACAATCCCCAAGATGCTAGTCACACAATACCCAAGATGCTAGTCACACAATCCCTCAGATGCTAGTCACATAACACCTTAGATGCTAGTCACACAATCCCTCAGATGCTAGTCACACAATCCCTCAGATGCTAGTCACACAATCCCCAAGATGCTAGTCACACAATCCCTCAGATGCTAGTCACATAAAACCTTAGATGCTAGTCACACAATCCCTCAGATGCTAGTTACACAATCCCTCAGATGCTAGTCACACAACACATTAGATGCTATTCACACAATCCCTCAGATGCCAGTCACACAATCCCTCAGATGCTAATCACACAATCCCTCAGATGCTAGTCACACAATCCCTCAGATGCTAATCACACAACACATTAGATGCTATTCGCACAATCCCTCAGATGCCAGTCACACAATCCCTCAGATGCTAGTCACACAATCCCTCAGATTCTAGTCACACAATCCCTCAGATGCTAATCACACAATCCCTCAGATGCTAGTCACACAATCCCTCAGATGCTAGTCGCACAATCCTTCAGATGCTAGTCACACTATCCCTCATTTTGACGATGGGAAGTATCTCTTTCGTCTGTCCGGGTGGTATTAAAATATGTACACATTGGAAAGCCTACATTTCTTTATGATAAATATCTTACTAGTACCTTGTAATATCTACATTGACATTAATGTTTGCAATAAATATATTATCAGGACAACTTGGCCTGGATTATTGTCGCGGCTTTACTCGGGGCCGCCATGCTTGGTCTGTTGACCTACATGCTTTGGAGGTACGGCAGTCTATGTCTACACGGCTGTAAACGGCTGAACTGTAACAAGTGCAAGGCCCGTCCGAAGAGAACCCGGTAGGTACTTGCCGTCCTTTTTCATGACTCCTAATTTGTTTACATTCTACTAGAATATAAAAGTAAAGGTGAGAAACATGTTGACATGTTGTCAAGAGTTATAAAGCTATTGAGGTCAGAGGTGTGTGGCTAGACCCTTTCCAACATCTCATAATATCTATCTAGATCAATGAAATATCTCAAATTCTCTATCTTGACCATTCCAATATCTCAAAATATCTATCTAGGCCAATGAGATATCTTAAATTCTCTATATAGGCCCTTCCAATATCTCAGACTATCTATCTAGGCCAGTGAAATATCTCAAATTCTCTATCTAGATCCTTCTAATATCTAGGACCCCTAAAAAACATCAACTAAGATCGACTCTGGTTGTAGCTCTAAATTTCTAGAAACTATTTCACACTCTAATGATGTGTTTCAATGGACCTGGAATCTACTCTGTGACAACAAGCTGAGACTATCATTTGAAAACCACTACCGTCTTATAAAAGGAAGATAAAGACCTAACATTCATGTTTATAAAAACTAAAATTGATTTTGTGAAAGTCCATTATTAGACTGCCGAGGACTTATATCCTACGTCGTTCACACATAGGTGCATTATACAGCTCTCTCTCTCTCTCTCTCTCTCTCTCTCTCTCTCTCTCTCTATACTTTGCTTTTTATTCTTGTTCTGTTTAAATATTTTTACTGAAATAAAAATAGTGAACAACACCATAATAATAGTGAAACGCACATTAATAATAGTGAACAAAGGATAATAATAGTGAAACATACCATGATAATAGTGAAACACACGATAATAATAGTGAAACATACGATAGTAATAGTGACTCACACATTAATAATAGTGAAAAAAACGATAGTAATAGTGAAACATACGATACTAATAGTGAAACGCACGATAACAAATATTTAATATCCTTTATTTCAGTGTTGTGACTCCGAAAATAGAAAGACGTCCTCCACTACAAAAAGCCCCACCCCCGCCACAAGAGCCAGAGTAAGTTCCATCTTATTGGAGTTAGTAGCATTCACCCCACCGCCCCCTCTGTTATCCAGTGTAATATATTCTTAATTTTTATTTTAGCTCATGTACTGTAAAAGTGAAAACATTTGAATATAAGAGTATATTAATATGTTCATTATTGTTGTTGTTTGGTACTCCTCAGAGAGCCTGAACCTAACGGTCCTGGGTTTTTGTTTGGATTTTGGAAAGAAAGTAGGTCATATGTATATTTACGTTAGAAATAATTATTCATGCAAATTATATATATAAACATTTTTTTTATGTTAAACATGAATGACAATCTATGCATTCGCAATTTTACAGCGAAGCGTTTATCTTCAGAGAAATCAACAGACTAATACTTTCCTTCATTCAGAGAAATCAACAGACTAATACTTTCCTTCATTCAGAGAAATCAACAAACTAATACTTTCCTTCCATCAGAGAAATCAACAGACTAATACTTTCCTTCATTCAGAGACATCAACAGACTAATACTTTCCTTCCATCAGAGAAATCAACAAACTAATACTTTCCTTCTATCCCAGGATATCAACAAACTAATACTTTCCTTCTATCCCAGGATATCAACAAACTAATACTTTCCTTCTATCCCAGGATATCAACAAACTAATACTTTCCTTCTATCAGAGACATCAACAAACTAATACTTTCCTTCTATCAGAGACATCAACAAACTAATACTTTCCTTCTATCAGAGACATCAACAAACTAATACTTTCCTTCTATCAGAGACATCAAAAAACTAATACTTTCCTTCTATCCCAGGATATCAACAAACTAATACTTTACTTCTATCAGAGACGTCAACAAACTAATACTTTATTTCTATCAGAGACATCAACAAACTAATACTTTTCTTCTATCAGAGACATCAACAAACTAATACTTTCCTTCTATCAGAGATATCAACAAACTAATACTTTCCTTCTATCTCAGGATATCAACAAACTAATACTTTCCTTCCGTCAGAGAGATAACAAACTAATACTTTCCTTCTATCCCAGAATATCAACAAACTAATACTTTCCTTCTATCAGAGAAATCAACAAACTAATACTTTCCTTCTATCAGAGAAATCAACAAACGAATACTTTCCTTCTATCCCAGGATATCAACAAACTTATACTTTCCTTCTATCCCAGGATATCAACAAACTAATACTTTCCTTCTATCAGAGAAATCAACAAACTAATACTTTCCTTCTATCAGAGAAATCAACAAACTAATACTTTCATTCCACCAGAGAAATCAACAGACTAATACTTTCCTTATATCAGAGACATCAACAAACTAATACTTTCCTTCAATCCCAGGATATCAACAAACTAATACTTTCCTTCTATCAGAGAAATCAACAAACTAATACTTTCCTTCTATCAGAGAAATCAACAAACTAATACTTTCCTTCTATCAGAGAAATCAACAAACTAATACTTTCCTTCCATCAGAGAAATCAACAAACTAATACTTTCCTTTTATCAGAGACATCAACAAACTAATACTTTATTTATATCAGAGAAATCAACAAACTAATACTTTCCTTCTATCCCAGGATATCAACAAACTAATACTTTCCTTCTATCAGAGAAATCAACAAACTAATACTTTCCTTCTATCAGAGAAATCAACAAACTAATACTTTCCTTCTATCAGAGAAATCAACAAACTAATACTTTCCTTTTATCAGAGACATCAACAAACTAATACTTTATTTATATCAGAGAAATCAACAAACTAATACTTTCCTTCTATCCCAGGATATCAACAAACTAATACTTTCCTTCTATCAGAGAAATCAACAAACTAATACTTTCCTTCTATCCCAGGATATCAACAAACTAATACTTTCCTTCTATCAGAGAAATCAACAAACTAATACTTTCCTTCTATCAGAGAAATCAACAAACTAATACTTTCTTTCTATCAGAGAAATCAACAGACTAATACTTTCCTTCTATCCCAGGATATCAACAAACTAATACTTTCCTTCTATCAGAGAAATCAACAAACTAATACTTTCCTTCTATCAGAGAAATCAACAAACTAATATTTTCCTTCTATCCCAGGATATCAACAAACTAATACTTTCCTTCTATCAGAGAAATCAACAAACTAATACTTTCATTCCGTCAGAGAATTCAACAGACTAATACTTTCCTTCCATCAGAGAAATCAACAAACTAATACTTTCCTTCTTTCAGAGATACCATCAAACTAATACTTTCCTTCTTTCCCAGGATATCAACAAACTAATACTTTCCTTCTATCCCAGGATATCAACAAAGTAATACTTTCCTTCTATCATATATATCAACAAGCTAATACTTTCCTTCTATCAGAGACATCAACAAACTAATACTTTCCTTCTATCAGAGAAATCAACAAACTAATACTTTCCTTTTATCAGTGACATCAACAAACTAATACTTTCCTTCTATCCCAGGATATCAACAAACTAATACTTTCCTTCTATCCCAGGATATCAACAAACTAATACTTTCCTTCTATCCCAGGATATCAACAAACTAATACTTTCCTTCTATCCCAGGATATCAACAAACTAATACTTTCCTTCTATTTCAGGACATCAACAGACTAATACTTTCCTTCTATCCCCAGGATATCAACAAACTAATACACCCTAGCTATCCCAAAGGATATCCATCCTTAAACTAATACTTTCCTTCTATCCGAGACATCAACAAACTAATACTTTCCTTCTATCAGAGAGTTCATCACACTAATACTTTCCTTCTATCAGAGAAATCAACAAACTAGCACTTTTCATTCCATCAGAGAAATCAACAGACTAATACTTTCACCTTCCATCAGAGAAATCAACAAACTAATACTCTATCCTTCCAGAAGATAATATCGCATCAAACTAATACTTTCCTTCTATCCCAGGATATCAACAAACTAATACTTTCACTGTCGCTTCATCAGAGATATCAACAAAACTAATACTTTCCTTCTCTATCCCAGGATATCCAACAAAATAATACTTTCAGCTATCACCAGGGATATCCACAAACTAATAAATCCTTCTATCAGGATATCCCAACGACGATTTCTCACCACCCGTCTGGCCGCAAGAGGCTTCCAACTCCAGCAGACAGTGAATGACCATATCCACATACACTGTGGACCCTGTGGAGGATCCACTTTCAGGCTCATCACGAGCCACCAGTACGGGGCACCCAAAGAAAAAGTGTATAATTATGTGATGTGGATGTCTATTTTTAGCTTATGATGTCATTTTCCGCGCCCCTTCCCTACATTATCATCTTGATCCGCAGCAGCGAGTTTGTGTGATATAAACCCGTTGTTGTTTTTGTACATAGCAAATAAAGAATCTGTCTCAAGATTAAATCAAAGATATAAAACGGTATTTTGAAAACTAAATCCAGCATGCTTTGCGTGGGTTTACCTAAATTAGGGGATTATCCAATATTACTAGCAGAGGGACTTTCTGTTTAATATATAGTAAGACATCCAAATATATGACTCCCTTGTTGGGGACTTTATTGTTAAAATATAAAGTGGGCCATTCAAATAAAAGACATCCTTGTTGGGGACTTTCTGTTAACATTATATGGGGGCTATCGAAATATATAGCGGTCCCTTACATTTTACGAGGCCTACTGCCCACTTACCTCTGTCCTGGGCAAAATAAAAGACTCTACTGTGCATTATCTGTCACTCTACTGTTACTATCTGTCGCTCACTGTCACTCTGCATTATTAAGCGCTCTACTGTCACTCTACTGTGAAAAACTCCACCACCTGTCTCTATCTGTCACTCTACTGTCACTATCTGCCACTCTGCTGTTCAAAACTCCGCATTTAAAAACTATCTGCCACTCTACTGTCACTCCACTGTCACTATCTGCCACTCTACTGTCACTCCACTGTCACTATCTGCCACTCCACTGTCACTATCTATCACTAACTGACACTCTGCTGTCTCATATCTGTCACTTCCCTTGTCGCCACTCAATGGGCTCCACTGTCACTTTAGCTCACAAATACTTTTATCTCCTGTGACTCCCCTGTTACTATATGTCTCTGCTTCTCTGTCCACTCATCTGTCACTCTACTGTCACTATACTGTCACTATCTGTCACTCTTACTGTCACTATCCCTGATTCAAAACCCTGACGCTAGTAAATTTGTGAGCTGACGTCAGTGTAAAACGGAGCCTGTCATGCAATCTGAAAACAAACAAAAATCGGCGACTCTAACCTTGTTTGCATAAAAATGTCTTTTGTCTTAAAAAGTATTACATTATTAATTTTGATACGGCAATGTTATCTCTACTTGATGTCTTCCTCACTCCAATCAGATTGATATCACATTGGCTCATTGGAACCCTCTCGAGAATAAATTTTTGCGGTGCCTTCTAGCATGATGGTTTCTGGCTAGGGGCATTTCTATAATCGTTTCACCCCGCTTTGTGTGTCCCGTGGGTCTTGTGGGGACGCGTCAGTGGCTGTATTTACTGTTTCAACTACCGCCTCTTTATCCCATTTCGTATTAAGAGTAATTACCGCACATTCAGTTTTAATTGTTCATATTCAAAAACATTGAAATTTTGCCGTTTTAACTCAAAGTACCACTCAAGCATTTTCCTTGAAAACACATTATTATATTTGAGTCTGTTGAGTGCACTACTCGTGCTCTTTTCCATAAAACTTTTATTAATCTACGGATTTGTTCAAAATTGTAGCAACATGTTTTGATTATCTTTACTAAAAAGCTTTTTTAAGCTATGATTTATTGTACTCCCAATGATAATGTTATCTAGGTAATTAGAATCCTAACGCACGCGCTTTACGCAAATCCG